>JAVDOI010000087.1:180505-235985 GCA_032191485.1 Leptoclinus maculatus | reverse complement strand
CCTCCTCTCCTCCCTCTCAGTCTCTACCAGAGTGTTTGTCTCTCTCTCTCTCTCTCTCTCTCTCTCTCTCCCTCCCCTCCACTCTCTCCTCCCTCAGCAGTCTACTACCAGAGTGTGTCTCTCTCTCTCTCTCTCTTCCTCCCTCCCTCCCTCCCTCCCTCTCTCCCTCCCTCTCAGTCCTCTACCAGAGTGTGTCTCTCTCTCTCTTCTCTCTCTCTCTCTCTCATCCCTCCCTCCCTCTCTCCTCTCCTCTCAGTCTCTACCAGAGTGTGTCTCTCTCTCTCTCATCTCTCTCCTCTCTCCCTCCCCTCCCTCCCTCTCTCCTCCCTCTCAGTCCTCTACCAGAGTGTGTCTCTCTCTCTCTCTCTCTCCCTCCCCTCCCTCCCCTCCCTCCCTCTCTCCTCCCCTCTCAGTCTCTACCAGAGTGTCTCTCTCTCTCCTCTCTCTCTCCCCCTCCCTCCCTCCCCTCTCTCCTCCCTCTCAGTCTCTACCAGAGTGTGTCTCTCTCTCTCTCTCTCTCTCGTTCTCTCTCCCCTTCCCTCCCCCTCTCTCCTCCCTCTCAGTCTCTACCAGAGTGTGTCTCTCTCTCTCTCTCTCTCTCTCTCCCTCCCTCCCTCCCTCTCTCCTCCTCTCAGTCTCTACCAGGAGTGTGTCTCTCTCTCCACGTCTGTCGCTGTTCAGAGGAAAAGAGAGCTTCTTGGAGATACTCAAGGAAAAACAGGAAAATAGCTGCTGCTGGATGTTAACATGCAGCGCTGCACGCCTTAAACCACACACACACACACACACACACACACACACACACACACACACACACACACACACACACACAGCTGCAGCCATGCCAGGACTACCTGCTGAATATGTGCTGCTGGGACGTGATGGATAGAGCTTCTACTGGTGAGTGTTCCAGCTGTGTGTGTGTGTGTGTGTGTGTGTGTGTGTGTGTGTGTGTGTGTGTGTGTTGTTGGGAGGACTGCGGTAGTCCTTCAGCCTGCGGTTCTGACAGCTGAGGGGAAAAAGAAAAACAGGAGGCTTTGGTGTGTGTGTGTGTGTGTGTGTGTGTGTGTGTGTGTGTGTGTGGGGGGGGGGGGGGGGGGGGTATTTTGTCGCAGGTTTTTGAGATGCGTTCGAGGACGCTGCAGCTCCGTCCAGCTGAGAGGAGATCGGTGTCGCTCCACAGGTTCACCCTCTGAAGTCAGAGAGAGAGGCAGCAACAGACCCAGAGACACGGGTGGGGGGGGGGGGGGGGGGGGGGGGGACCAGGTCCTAAACACAGAGAAATCTCATTAACAGGCCTCCGTGTCCCTCAGGAAGCCAGAGCCACCGGAGCGCTAACGAGGTGAAAGCGAGAGGAACGGGGCGGCGTATGAGGGGTAAACATGAGTCAGGACGGGGTGCAGGTCACTACACAGCCTGTGTGATCCACCAGGAAACACCTCCTCTGCTCCCTCTGCTCCCTCTGCTCCCTCCTGTTGTGTTACAGACTCGCTCGTCACTAACACTCTTTAAGTGCGCATGTTGGAGGTTTCCACCCGACTAAATGCTCAGCTCCTCAAGTTCAACCATTCATTTACGTCACGTGATTTTCTATTTTGCTCCGATTAGGCTGCACAAGTTACAAAAACAGGCCGTTCTTTATTATGTTCATGTAATTGACGACAACGGGAGGATTACTAATGAGAGAATGAACCCCCACAGACCTGGTCTGGTCAACACGAGACACAATGTCGTTGACCTCTTCTCGTCTCTAATCACGTCTCTTTTTCATTGCTGGGTTTGAGTCGGACTCTTTGTTTTTCATGCACAGAGAATTCATTTTGCATTGAAACACCAACATGAACTCATGGACGACGTATAAACAGCACGACATCTTAAGGACGTTTCATTTGATGTGAAACTGCAAAACACAACAACACTAAGTTCGGTTTAGGTAGAACATCATGCTGGGCTTAAAATAAGTACTTAAACTAAGCAGAACTCGAACTAACACTTTGGGACACGAACAACACCGGTCTCCTGATGGAAAGTCCTGTGTTTGTTATAAGTAGTCGAACAACATAATACGTCACTTCCTCTGAGTGCAGCAAATTATCCAGCTTTTAACCTCCGGTTCTGTAAAGTGAAGCCAAAGCTTCATGTGTTAAAGCTGCATTCTCTCTAGTGACCACCAGGGGGCGACTCCTCTGGTTCTATAGAAGTCTATGAGAAAATGACTCTACTTCTCTCTTGATTTATTACCTCAGTAAACATTGTAAACATGAGTTTATGGTCTCAATCTCTAGTTTCAAGTCTTCTTCAATACAGCATGATGTTCATTTAGTACATTATGGTCCATTTAGAGTCAAACAGACCATAAAGCAGGGGATGCTTTAGGGGCGGGGCTACACGGTGATTGACAGGTCTCTACCAGAGACGTATACGGCGTCTCTACGTCACTCCTCCTCAGTCCATGTATGGTCACTTCTGTTCACTGGTTGTAATAAACAAGATGGCGACACTACAACAGTAAAGTAGCGCTCACGTTAATGTATCATTAAAATGATAACATAACATCGTTCTTCATAGTGAATACTTTAAATACCTACAGTAGTAGTACTATTACCAGTTATAATATAATATCTCTTCTCTGGTTTTTCTGCAATAAACAGAACATTTACTCATAATGAAGTATTTTACTTTTATATTTTGCACCTCTGACAACCAGCCCCCCCGATCATTGAAAAATGATGTCATAATTTGCATTAATTTAAATTTCCATTTTCCTCAGCCAGGAATAAAGTAAATAAAGTGAATTTAAAATTAGATTAGATTTAGAATTAGATCTTAAAGTTTCAAACTTAAGTCTAAAGATCTAAAAGTATCCACCTTTTAAAAAGCCACTAACTTTGAATTATGAAACGTAAACTGCACTTATGTGTAAGTGATGATCATTTTTCATTGTCTATTAATTCTGTTCTCGATTAATCGTTTAATTTTTTGGTCGATAAAATGGTGAAAAATCTGTGTTTCCCAACTTAAACCAGAACATTCTCACATTTAAGAAGCTGGAACCGGAGAATTTAGACTTAATTACCTTTTAAAACGTACTCAAACCAATTCATCTATTTACTAAATAATGATTTAATCTTTGCAGCTCTGATATTAAAGCTAAAGCTTCGTATTTTAGACCAAACTTCTACTAAAAACAACAAACTTCTCAAAGTCTCGATCACGTCTCAGGTCTAAACGTGACTTTTGTCCTCTTTAATAATAAATATGTGTGCTGGAGTTTTATTCAAACATTTGTTTGAGATTCATCTCTTTTCTTAAACATCGATATTTCCACTCTTTGTTTGATGGATGCTTGAGGGAGAACCTCATAAAAACAAACACCGTCTGTAATAAATGTTGACAGAAACTCATTTGTCACATAAATCATGATGCATATGCTCGGATCCGTCTCATTGTGGGAGTGCTCACAAATGGATTGAGACCAACAAAGACTATTAATCTGAAACTGTTCCTGCAGTCTGAACCGCCTCCTCCAGAACAAATAAAGACGTCTGCATCGAAGGAGCTTTGGATCAGAATATCAGCAATAAATATCAATATTCTGGGGTTTGGTGTTTGTTTTAAGAAATTCAATTCAAAGCCGGTGATTTGCATTAGTTGTAACATAACGAGAAGTTTCTGACAGATCAATAATCAGACGTCAACAATGAGACTAATAATTATAATAATTATTTCAAAAATATTTTTCTTTACCTTATTTAGCATTTAACGATCTTTTCCTAAGCTAATTTAGTATTTAACGATCTTTTCCTGAAACTAATTTAGTATTTTACGATCTTTTCCTAAACCTAATTTAGTATTTAACGATCTTTTCCTAAACCTAATTTAGTATTTTACGATCTTTTCCAGAACCTAATTTAGTATTTAACGATCTTTTCCTAAACCTAATTTAGTATTTTACGATCTTTTCCAGAACCTAATTTAGTATTTAACGATCTTTTCCTGAAACTAATTTAGTATTCACGATCTTTTCCGAAACCTAATTTAGTATTTAACGATCTTTTCCTGAAAATAATTTAGTATTTTACGATCTTTTCCTAAACCTAACTAAGTTGTGAAGATGGACGTCTATTTTCTGTTGCTGGACGAAAAAAACACACGAAAAATGTGTAACTTTTTCACAAGATATCGTATGAGGATACGTTGTTTCATGAGGATACGTTGTTTCATGAGGATACGTTGCTTCATGAGGATACGTTGTTTCATGAGGATACGTTGCTTCATGAGGATACGTTGTTTCATGAGGATACGTTGCTTCATGAGGATACGTTGCTTCATGAGGATACATTGTTTCATGAGGATACGTTGTTTCATGAGGATACGTTGTTTCATGAGGATGTTGTTTCATGAGGATACGTTGCTTCATGAGGATACGTTGCTTCATGAGGATACGTTGTTTCATGAGGATACGTTGTTTCATGAGGATACGTTGCTTCATGAGGATACGTTGCTTCATGAGGATACGTTGTTTCATGAGGATACGTTGTTTCATGAGGATACGTTGTTTCATGAGGATACGTTGTTTCATGAGGATACGTAGTTTCATGAGGATACGTTGCTTCATGAGGATACGTTGCTTCATGAGGATACGTTGCTTCATGAGGATACGTTGCTTCATGAGGATACGTTGTTTCATGAGGATACGTTGTTTCATGAGGATACGTTGTTTCATGAGGATACGTTGTTTCATGAGGATACGTTGTTTCATGAGGATACGTAGTTTCATGAGGATACGTTGCTTCATGAGGATACGTTGCTTCATGAGGATACGTTGTTTCATGAAGATACGTTGTTTCATGAGGATACGTTGTTTCATGAGGATACGTTGCTTCATGAGGATACGTTGTTTCATGAGGATATGTTGTTTCATGAGGATACGTTGCTTCATGAGGATACATTGCTTCATGAAGATACGTTGTTTCATGAAGATACGTAGTTTCATGAGGATACGTTGTTTCATGAGGATACGTTGTTTCATGAGGATACGTTGTTTCATGAGGATACGTTGTTTCATGAAGATACGTAGTTTCATGAGGATACGTTGCTTCATGAGGATACGTTGCTTCATGAGGATACGTTGTTTCATGAGGATACGTTGCTTCATGAGGATACGTTGTTTCATGAGGATATGTTGTTTCATGAGGATACGTTGCTTCATGAGGATACATTGCTTCATGAAGATACGTTGTTTCATGAGGATACGTTGTTTCATGAGGATACGTTGCTTCATGAGGATACGTTGCTTCATGAGGATACGTTGTTTCATGAGGATACGTTGTTTCATGAAGATACGTAGTTTCATGAGGATACGTTGCTTCATGAGGATATGTTGTTTCATGACAAAAGAGAACATATAGAATAACACCGACCTCATCTTTCAATGTCCGTTCATGAGGTATTGATGCAATCATCTAAAATCCTAAACTCGTGGTTCATATCAAAGACTTCATACATCTCAGAGTCAACACACAAACCCAGCTACACGTGTAGTCTCAAAGCAACAAACAGAGGTCACGCTGTTAAACTGTGTGTGTGTGACTGTGTGTGTGTGACTGTGTGTGTGTGTGTGTGTGTGTGTGTGACTGTGTGTGTGTGTGACTGTGTGTGTGTGTGTGTGTGTGTGACTGTGTGTGTGTGTGACTGTGTGTGTGTGTGTGTGTGACTGTGTGTGTGTGTGACTGTGTGTGTGACTGTGTGTGTGTGATTGTGTGTGTGACTGTGTGTGACTGTGTGTGTGTGTGTGTGTGTGTGACTGTGTGTGTGTGTGACTGTGTGTGTGACTGTGTGTGTGTGATTGTGTGTGTGTGACTGTGTGTGTGTGTGTGTGTGTGTGTGTGTGTGTGTGTGTGTGACTGTGTGTGTGACTGTGTGTGTGTGATTGTGTGTGTGTGACTGTGTGTGACTGTGTGTGTGTGTATCTGTGAGGGTAATTAACAGTAGACCGGCTGCTGATTAAAGAGAGAAATGTGACTCGTGGGAGTGGAAGCTAAGTGCAAATCCTGATGCTGGCGATGCTAACAAGGAGGAGGAGGAGGAGGAGGAGGAGGAGGAGGAGGAGGAGGGAACAGACTCACATGGGACTGGTTTAATGGTAAATCGATGGCGGATGGAGGGAGGAGAGAAGGAGGGATGTAGTGCAGAAGCGTTGATGTTATCTGGATGTTTTTAGGGATCTCGTCCTTAGTGTCACGCCAGTGAAATCAGTGAAAGAGAGAACACGTTGTTCTGTCTCGGCTTTCTGCTGCAGACTTGAGTCTCATCGATGCTTTGATTTAAAATAATATCATGTGGTCGTATTGATCCAAAGTCTAATCCAGTCACATTCATTTAACCCTTTGAAGCGTGATGATTCTACATTCTTCTCTATTCTGTCACTTTTTAGAGATATTTGTACTTTTGAGTATTTCCATTTTCTGCTACTTTACATTTCTACAGAAGCTTTCAAACAAGGTTTATTGATTATCAACGACCCCATTTCTGTTTTTTAAATAACATTTCTTAAGTCATGAAGATGACCGAAATCATGAACGATGTCTTCACACCTTCCTCTCCCGACAGCTCCCAGTCAGACCAGTGAACACACCACTGAGCAGACGGACTGGGTGTAACATCTAACGTCTAAGAACTGAGATTGGGAGCGTTTCGATTGCCTCTCGACGGCTCTCAACATGTCGATGGCTCACAGCTAACAGCGCTAACAGCGCTAACAGTGCAAACTACAGCCAAAGTGCTGACGGAGCATCTTTAGATAGACAATAGTTGTTTGATGCTATATTAATGTTCAAAAACACATTTAATTCTCACACTGTAAGTCTGAATGTACCTGTATTCACTCCGTCTCTGTCTCTTTAAGACCCGCCTCCTATTAAAAGCCCCAGTTTGATTGGCTCGTTGAATCAAATGTTTTCCAATCTGGGTCGTCATATTTCAGTTTGTGGGTTGGTCCAGATACCAAGATGTTTCTGCACAAGTACTGAAAACGACATGTCCCCTTTAAAATGATCTGTTTTCTCTGTAAAATTGTTAAAAGTTTTGGTTGAATAAACTTATATAAATGGGGAATAAGGACTCTGTTTAGCTAACAAACTACATTTTGGATATTTGTCATCATTTTGGGCATTTCATAGAGCAAATATTGAATAATACATATCAAAGTATGATTTGCAGCCCAGAATAAGTCAAACCCTCCATCAGGTGTCGTATTTATCGTGTAAATAGATAAAGAGGATTTCAATGGATCAACATAACAGCTGTTCAAGAGCATCTCACCGGCATTCATACAAACTATTAAAACCTGAAGAGAGACCGGACTCCTCCTGCACACATACACTGTCAAATAAGATGTGTAATATACGCTAAAATACGGCAAACATACATTTCACAGTTGATCATATGACAGTGATGAACTGTTTTCTTGTTTTACAAATAAATGCAAAAAATACAGGCTGGCTGTCATATGTATAATACGGTATCTTTCTGTTGTCAGCACAATGGTGCGTCAATTTAACAGTAACACATTGTATTTTTTTACAAGAAATAAATGCACAAATTATTGTTTGGGCTGATATATATATGTATATATACATATATATATATATATTTACGGTGTTTCATTGTCATATAAACTAAATTAACGGTCTCTTACTGTCGTGGTTTGACAGTTTTTCACTGTAAGATCTACAGATACATGAAGGAACATAAAACACATCACTGGTCCGTGTTGAGTTCACACTGTACTCAGTAATGTGTGTGCAGACAGGAAAAGCATCTGCTTTATATATTCATATTTATTCATATATATATATATATATATATATTTCTATATATATATTTTAAAGCATCTGCCTCCTGATGACCGAGCTTTGACGTCACCCGGCTCTTAATTGAGTCTCACGCTGAGGTTTCACTGCAGCTGTCGGCGCTGCTGGAGGAAATAATCCTCCTCTGCTCGTCTTTATTTAGTTTTTTAATCAGCACTTCCTCTTTCTGTACAGCAGAAGATTAACGTGTTCCGTCAGACTGGCAACTAAAAAATGCCGGCAAAGAGAGAAGAGGTGTTTGGATTTTGTTGAGGTCATTTCATAGAAATGATTTATATTTGTACGGAAGACCAAAGATGTCTCATGTCAAAATGAAATGAATATATGAACGTGTTGAGATCAGCTCAGTCCCAAACATCCACACTGAGCTGGTTCCTCTCTAAGCTCAACGTTTTAGGATATGTATTCAGTTAAAGTGCTTTACACATCAGGGCGCGTCGTATAAACATCACAAAGATAAGAAATACTCGCCTACAAATATTATATGTCATGGGCTTTTATTGTGAAAGGTAAGATCTGGTCTGCGTTACGTTTGAATGTTTATTGAATGTTTATTCTCTGTTTCACTGGGTAATATTAGTTCTGTGTGAAAGTATTTCTAATAAAAATACGTTGACGTTGAATTAATCAAAAAACAACAAAATAAATGTGCGTTCTGAGTTTTAAATCAGAATTAAACAAAACTCAGAAGTAAAAGAAAACATGTTTCCACATGTTTCCTATTTATCTTCATCAAACACACAAAGGAACTAAACAAATATTAAATGAAATGTGTCAAAGACGATGCTTTGAGTTAACAACATTCACTATTTCCACCTTTGTTCATGACGGACGTGACTCATAATTCACACAATGAGTGTGTGTCAGGTAAACACAGGTGAGTTTAGGCTCTTGTGAGGACATTAAGGACATTAAGGACATTAAGGACATTAAGTCGAGTCTCCTCGCTGTGATTCAGGCTTCTTACATCTAAACGTGGTCTGGAGCAGCTTTGATGGCGCTTTAGAAATGAGTTGGAGAGAAGTTGAGATCTGCTGAATGAGATGTCCTTGAGAGGTAAAAAGCTCTTTTTTGTAATTCTTCACCAAAAGGAAGTAATCCAGCCTTCTCTCTCCCACGGGGAGGTCAGAGGTCAGAGTGGGCGTTCGGTACCTTCTGGTGTTTAAGGAGGACAGCAGCCTGCTGACTAAGGGTTAAAGGGTTAAACAGGAAGTGACCATATCTGGACTGAGGAGGAGTGACGTAGAGACGCCGTATACGTCTCTGGTAGAGACCTGTCAATCACTGTGTAGCCCCGCCCTAAAGCATCCCCTGCTTTATGGTCTATTTGACTCTAAATGGACCATAATGTACTAAATGAACATCATGCTGTATTGAAGAAGACTTGAAACTAGAGATTGAGACCATAAACTCATGTTTACAATGTTTACTGAGGTAATAAATCAAGAGAGAAGTAGAGTCATTTTCTCATAGACTTCTATAGAACCAGAGGAGTCGCCCCCTGGTGGACACTAGAGAGAATGCAGCTTTAACACACTTCCTACAAGGCAGAACCTGAGGTTGCTCCCTGCTTTGACCAATCATCCCTGTAAACCCCACCCCTAAAGTTCCTCTACCACAGTATTTACCTCCTGACCGCCTTGTTGGGGGATAAAATGTCCCCGTAACTAACTGTAGACTCTGGCTCCTGCTGGCTCCACCGTTTGGTGGAACCTTTAACAGTGCGTCTTCTCAGAGACCGTTGTTCGCTTTGAGTAAAGATTGGTTGTGACATGTCTGTCATCTCCAGTGATTAGACAGCGTTCTTCATTTGTGATCCATCAGTTAAGAGAAATGTAAAGTCTGGTGGTTTCTAACGTGACGTGATAGCGGCGGGCTGCCTGTAGCTGTGAGTGCTGAATTAAACATGGCGGAGTGGGACCACTTTATGAGACGTCTGCCACATTAAGACCGAAGAGCCCTCGGCCTCTCTCTCTCTCTGCTGTATAAGAATATACATTAATATTTCACATTTGGGCGGCTTTAATCCATTCACAGAATGTCAATACTCAGCACTTAAAGTGCTGAAGCTGGCGGTCCTGTCGGGTTACAGAGAGCTGCTCTCTGCTCTGCTCATAGAACGCATCACTAAATACTCTGAACAACAAACGGGACATTCTTTCTCTCTTTCCGTGCGAATGGATGGAGCTGAAACCGGTTCTTCTTCAGGCAATGAGATGAATGCAGACCAGGACCTTTGACCTCTGAGGTCCTGGCGTGTCATGAGAACACAGCTTTGTGAAGGGCTGCGAGGAGAGAATCCTGCGGGCCAATCACAGCGTAGCGTGGTCCAGCTCTGACTCTCATCAATGGTTTCAGGCTGGTTTAGTGGATTTCAGGAGACAACCTCCGGTTCTATAGAGTGAAGTCAAAGCTTCATGTGTTAAAGCTGCATTCTCTCTACTGACCACCAGGGGGCGACTCCTCCGGTTCTATAGACGTCTATGGGAACATGACTGCTTCTTATCATGATGCTGTTGTGGCAAACAACTTGAATTAATCCAGTTGGTTGAAGGAGATGTTTTCACAGCAACATGAAATAGATATTAGAGATGGAATTAGGTTTATCTTTTGTTTTTAACGCATCAATATCGGATCGGTACTCGCTATCTGTCGATAGATACATATATACAGTATATATACATATATATATATGTATATATGTATGATAGTAGTTGAAATGAACACCAGTGGAACTACTCGTGTATCCTTCAGGACATATTGTTCCTCCTCCTGCACATGAATCACTGCTGCCAATGTTACCGTCGTCACATTTCAGTGTACAAGGAGAAGCTGTTATCCTGGAATGTAGAAACAAATCTGGATCTCATTTACATAAAATTGGCTTTCAAGCTAAAAAAAAAAAGCACACTTCAACATTTCAAACCTGGAAAATTGGACAGAGAATCAGCATATTCTGCACAGATGTACCTATAAATCTATATTCATGGGATCATGAAAGGCAGCCACCACTCTGTGTGTGTGTGTGTGTGTGTGTGTGTGTGGAGGGAAGTCATTGCAGACTCTTTGTAATAAGAGGGAAGCGTCTCGTAAATAAACAGGAGTAATTAAATTAGCGCACAGCAGCGTCTCATGAGAGCACACTTTCCAACCAAAAGAGAAAGAAGCATCCTCCATTTAACGCTCCATTTAACACCCAAACCACGCTCGCTTCATTAGCATACAAGTTGTTTTTGTTGTAGCCTAAATACTGTACATAAACGTGTTTCCATCTCTGTGGAGGGGCAATTACATAACACTCAAACGTCAGATACAGTACACTTCCTCCTCTCGGGTGAAGCAGACGGATGCCTGCGAGTGTTTTAATGAGCTGCATGAGAGCAGAAGAAAGGAGGATGATGAAGCCACCGCCTGAGAGACAAACGGAGGATAAGTGTGTTCTAACGTTCCTGTCTCGGAGCAGCTGGGATGTAACCGTTAGCGTTGATGATTGTAGGGAGATCTTTAAGGGAACAAGGAAACGATCTTTAAGGGAACAAGGAAACGTGTTTGGAGCCAATAAACTAAGTAAAGTGTAGTTTCATCACATGTCAGCGCTGAAGGCTGCTCTTTATCCATGGCTGTAATCTGCCAGTAAACACACACATATATACATACAGTATATACATAGATACATATATACATATGCTAGGTCAGAATCTATTCCACAAAGACGTTTCCATAATACACTCTTTTGAAAAAAGACAAAAAAAACACCTCAAGCGAGTGTAAACACTGTTTTTGATCAATTGAAGTTTGAAGTTTGATCAAATCTTTGCCCGTTCCATACAGCTTCTTTAATGCTTCAAAAAGAGCATCAAAATACATTGATGGAAACACGGTAGAAGTGTTCTGAACATAAGTAAAAGTGTCAGAAACAGTCGGGTCAACACTGTCATACTGTAGGATGAAGTGCGAGAGGAACCATAAACAAGCAGGAAGTGTCTCAGCTCGTCTTCATCAGCTGCTCCAAACCTCCCCGACAGCTTCATCTACTGTCGTACACTCAGCGGTGGCTTCTGCACTCAAGGTCACAAATTAATCAAAACGTCAATATCTGCAGTCAACATGAGCAGAAAGAAGAGCCGCCGCCGCAGACCTGTCACCTGTACCAACAACATTGATTCGGCGCCTCATGAATTATGCAATAAAATAGCAGCTCGAGACCCGCGGCGAGCTCGTTTCCACACATATTTTGGGAGCGTCTACAAACCCTGGAGGTCGTGTGTAGTGCATTGTGTGGGTGCATCGATAAGTGTGCACAGGTGCATTGATAAGTGTGCACAGGTGCATCGATAAGTGTGCACAGGTGCATCGATAAGTGTGCACAGGTGCATCGATAAGTGTGCACAGGTGCATCGATAAGTGTGCACAGGTGCATCGATAAGTGTGCACAGGTGCATCGATAAGTGTGCACAGGTGCATCGATAAGTGTGCACAGGTGCATCGATAAGTGTGCACAGGTGCATCGATAAGTGTGCACAGGTGCATCGATAAGTGTGCACAGGTGCATCGTTCACAGCAGGAGAGAGTTCGTTCATTACAACACGGGGGGGGGGGGGGCATGCATTGTTTTGCCTCTTGAATCAACAAACTTTGAAGCATCGTCTCACAGCTCCTTGTTTTCTACACTTTATATTTGACTGCATGAAGAACATCAGTCCGCTCTGTCTCCCTTCAGCCGTACAAAGAGACTCAAACGGACCGTCAGGAAACAGTCACGTTAATCATAACTTACAATTCTGCCGGTGCGAGGAAAGCGATAAAATCAAATGAGGCTGAAAAAGGCTTAATATAAGTGTCAATATTCGCAAATGTCAATATGCCTTCATAGCTCTTCCGCAAGGTGTTAAATTGGACTTTTCTTTCTCTCCCGTCTCCCCAGATGGAAACTGACACAGGGTGACAGCGACGGAGGATAATAATGATGGAAGGCAGAGCGATTCGTCCCCATCCGGAGCCACAGCATTCCTCAACCGCCCCACTGCCGCACAGCGCCGCTCCCTGAAGGATACGCCGACCGTGACGAATCTCCGCATGACAACCTGGCACGGACCGAACTGAAACAGGCCGCCTCTCTTTGCCAAGAGCTGGAAAAGGCAACGGGGACCGAAAAGCTTCGGGGGGGACCAGGCGTCGGCGGGAAATCAACTCTTGTCTCGCTGCATTAACAAATGAGCTTTTATTTGTGAAGTTAACGGCGCTAACAGCTGACTCCATAAGGGCCAATTACTGGCTGAAGGGAATACAAGGGGGGGCAAGATGAAGGAGACAGCAGTTGTGGCTTGTTTGCTGGCTGAGCTGTCTCTGGCTGCTTTTGTTCTGGCCTCAGAGGGGGCCGCTCGTTGCCCAGCATTGTGTCGATGTGAGGTACGACCCTGGTTCTCGCCCAGCTCCGTCTACGCCGAGGCCGCCACCGTGGACTGTAACGACCTGGGCCTCTCGGTGCTGCCGGAGACGCTCCCCTCGGAAACACAGGTGCTGCTGCTGCAGACAAACAACATCGTTAAAGTGGAGAAAACTTTGGAATACTTGGCCAACATCACTGAAATCGACTTGTCTCAGAATAACATTTCCTCTGTGAGCGATGTTAGTCTGGGGTCTCTCCCCCGGCTGCTGTCGCTCCACATGGAGGAGAACTGGATTCAGGAGCTGTCTGACAGCTGCCTCGCTTCCTTGCCCAACCTGCAGGAGCTCTACATTAACCACAACCTGATTTTCTCCATTGACCCCGCAGCATTCCGGGGCCTGAGTCGGCTGCTGAGGCTCCATCTCAATTCCAATCGACTGACAAGCATCAACAGCCAGTGGTTCCAGCATCTGCCCAACCTGGAGATATTGATGTTGGGAGAAAACCCCGTCATTGAGCTGTCAGACATGAACTTTAAACCCCTGGCGAACCTCCGAAGCCTCGTGCTTGCCAAGATGAATTTGACTGAAATGCCGGACGATGTTCTTGATGGGCTGGAGGATTTGGAGAGCATCTCATTCTTTGACAACTTGCTCAGTCGAGTCCCACGAGCTGCGTTGACGAGAGTGCGGAATTTAAAGTTTCTGGATTTGAATAAGAACCCCATCGAGAGGATCCAGAGAGGCGACTTCATGGATATGATGCATCTCAAGGAGCTCGGCATCAACAGCATGCCGGAGCTCGTGTCCATCGACAGCTTTGCCCTGAACAACCTGCCGGAGCTGACCAAGATCGAGGCCACCAACAATCCCCGGCTGTCCTACATCCACCCCAGGGCCTTTTACAAGCTCCCCAGGCTGGAGACTCTGATGCTGAACAGCAACGCTCTGAGCGCGCTCCACCGCGGCACCGTGGACTCCCTGCCCAACCTGCGAGAGGTCAGCCTGCACAGCAACCCCATCCGCTGCGACTGCGTCATCCGCTGGGTCAACATGAACCGGACCGCCGTTCGGTTCATGGAGCCCGATTCCCTGTTCTGCGTGGAGCCTCCGGAGTACCAAGGCCAGCACGTCCGACAGGTGCACTTCAGGGAGATGACGGAGATCTGCCTTCCTCTGATCTCGCCCAGGAGCCTCCCGGATCGGGTCGACGTCGGCAAAGGGAGGTCTGTGTCGCTGCACTGCCGGGCGTTCGGAGAACCAGAGCCTGAGATCTTCTGGGTGACGCCGTCGGGTGACAGGATGCTACCCGGGAGCGTGTCCGATAAGTACTACATGCACCCCGAGGGAACCTTTGACCTCTACGATGCCACGGAGCAGGAAGCAGGATCGTACACCTGCATCGCCCACAATCTCGTCGGGGCGGACCTCAAATCTGTGATGGTCGCTGTGGACGGATACGCCGCCCAGCATTCAAATCAACCTTTACAGGTGTACGTCACCTCTGTCCAGTCTCATTCTGTCAGGGTTTCCTGGGAGAGCACGGGGGGTTTAGTATCACAACTAAAATGGTCAATTTTAGCCCACGGCAGCAGCGGCCTCTTGATGCCATTCACAGCCAGGCTCCCCGCCGATGTCAAAGAGTACCACATCAAACGGCTGAAGCCCTCCACCTGCTACCGGGTCTGCGTTCAGGTCACTGCAGCACAGCCTGGACACAGCAAGGACTGTGTCAATGTGACCACAAAGGAGGCAGCAGCGCCCCCGGGAGGGAACAGCGAGGACTGGGACGGTCTCGTCATGGCTTCTTGTGCTGTGCTTTTCATCGTGGTTGCCGTGGCTTGCTCCGTCATCTACACGTCTCTGTATAGCCAAGTGTTTTACAGGAAACTGACAGCAGACCCGGCTGAGACGCTGCTGATTCCCAGCACTCACTGCTCCTCCTCATCATCTTCTTCTTCTTTCCTGGAATTCGGTGTGTCTGGGATCAAGGTGAGGGCCACTGTAATAGACTTACCGGACGACTCCGTGTAAGACATGTCCTCGTCTGTAAGAGCACTTTGGGATTAAGCGAAGATGGAGAGTGATGGACGCTGGACAGTGTAACGAGTCCTCTTTTCAAAGACTTTTGATGGGACTGAAGCTGGGCGGCATCAGAGGAACATTCTCAAACATTTACATAAATGGTGAAAAGCAGAGACTATTTTGTATGTTAAACTGTCATTATAACGAGCTTAATCAGGCAGATATCGTGACTATAATCTACATGCTACTGGTCATTCATGCAGTGCAACCAGAGTACAGCACAGCACAGGAACTGTTCCGTCTGAAACACTTTGAAGACGGCTTTGATGTCTGCAAAAAAAAGAAAAGAAAAAAAAGCTTTTTCTTTGCTGTGTTACATTAAAACGGTGCCAAGAGAAGAGTTTATAAGAAGGTATTGTTAGTCTAGTGTACAAGTCGACTATAACGTAAACAATTTTATGAACCAATACATTTTTCATTAAACCTGTGTGGTGTCTTATAACTACAATCTCTTCTTGTTACATTCTTTTACAACAAAACATGCCTTTTGCCACAAACAAAAAAGCAAATGCAAAAATACTCATTTGTGTGGATGCGGTTGATAAACCTCGTTGTGTCCGAATCACACACAGCAGCATGTGTGAGGTCTGCTGGAGACAAACACAATCACAGCAGCTGCTGTAACACTGTTAGGGAAATGCAATGCGATCTCAAACTGTGTGTGTGTGTGTGTGTGTGTGTGTGTGTGTGTGTGTGTGTGTGTGTGTGTGTGTGTAAAGAGCGAGGACATTGGCACCCATTGACTTTGAATTGCATTATATTCCCTTTCATTAAAAGTCCAATATGGATTCCCAACACAAACCTCAGCGGTGGGTGATGAATCGGCGTCACGCGCACATTGATGGGAGGCATTTATCAGCGGGCCTCAGTCATAGATCAACCGAGTCTCAGCACCTTGGACGGGGCTTTTAGAGCGCGGCCATTTGTCACCGCCAACGGGAGCTAAAATATGAGCCATTAGAGGCGGCGGGTAGTGAACAGGTCAGCAAGAACCGCAGCAACCCGAGACATCCTCTTCTCCCCCGGTGTGACCCTGGAGAGACAAGGAACAGCTCAGCAACTATTGGGCTCGTTTGTTAAGCGCCTCGCATCAATATGGATGGGGGGGGGGGGGGGGGGGGGGAGACAAATGGACCACAAAAACCAGGACAGAGTAGCTTCGGTCCCAACAAGGACAGAGAACGAGAGCAGCCGACGCCTCACAGCGCCGATGTTACTGATGTCCTCGTACCAGATAACCTGAGTTCATTAGAGTCTGCTGCTTCTACGCTGAAGAGCATTCTGGGTATTCAGGAGAGCGGCTGCGTGAGGAAAGGCAGGATTATATAAAAAAGGAGATGACTTGTCGTTTTAGAGGCTTCTTTTTTTTCCTGCCTCACTTCTGCTTCTGGGTTCAACTCTGGTTCACCGAATGAAATGTCAACGTGTGAACAACAGAAAGAGGAGAATCTCATTCGCTCTGTCAGACAATAAAAGACGATACAAGAAAAAAGACTCCAAGTGAGTAATCGCTCACAATATGTCGTGGCAGATCCAGTGTGTGTGTGTGTGTGTGTGTGTGTGTGTGTGTGTGTGTGTGTGTGGGGGGGGGGGGGGGGGGGGGGGGGAGATTGAAACCGGGACTGAAATCTGCCTCGTCAGGAAAACCAATAACACGAACAGCACAAAACCATCGGGAGCCGTCGCAAAGTTCACTGAACCCCAGAAGAGCCGAACGCAGAAATCCACATCTGTTCGAGGTTCAGCAGTGATGGGACTGAATGTGTAACGTGTGTCTGAGGAGCAGGAATGAGCTCTGCATGTTCCTCTGTAATCCGGTGATGAGATCATCTTGAAACGTCTTGTGTGGGAGGTTTGGATCTTGGTCTGAAGACGACGATGATGCTCCAGGAGGTTCGGGGGTCGTGGGAACATCTTAGTTTGAATCATCTGGGCACCATGAATATCCAAAACTGCTTTCTTTAATTTCTTAATGTTTAAATATGTTGGTCTGAGTGTGGTGCAAGTAAAACGCTCATGTGTTGAAAATGGAAAGGTTCATCCTCTAGGGAGCATGAATGTGCTCAGATAATTCAATGGTAGTCTGCAGCTACAGCGAAAGTCAGGAAGTCACCAAAACAATTGTCGATCATGAGGCGGACCAACCTCCCAGGTATTTCTTCTTCGTGAGATTAACTCGCATGTCAATATATGTTCTTTTAAAATCATTGTTTTTGTCATTAAATACAGAACGCATATATTGAAGAACAGCATCATTGTTTTCTGGAACGCTTTCGCACCACGAATGAAGACATATTATGAATATATTCATAAAACAAACACACAGAGGCCCCGAAGTCTGAACCATAGACTGTAAATGAGACGTAGACGTAGTCAGCGTGACGTCAGTGGTTTGTGGACTAACATTTTAAAGCCACGAGATTTGACTCTAAATGGACCATAAGTTACTAAATGAACATCATGCTGTATTGAAGAAGACTTGAAACTAGAGATTGAGACCATAAACCCTGTTAGATTTACATTGGACTGCTTTTAGGTTTGTTGGTCAGACTTCAGCCTGGCTGCAGCTCTTCACTTATTAAAGTTCATGAAAACATTAGTGTCTTTCTTTTTCCTTCTTTCCTTTCTTCCTACCTCCCTGCTGTGCTTCCTTGACCCCTTTCCTTTCTTGTATCCTTTGTTTCACCCTCCTCTTCCTCCTTTATTTCTTCCTCTTCCTTGTTTATTCTTTCCCTTTTTATTTAACTCGTGAAAAAGTGTTTCATCAAACAATTAGACTTCTGATACTGAGCACATTTCTACTGCAAATACGTCATTAATTCAGCTAATTAAGTAACAGATTTGAGTCCTTGTGATTAATCCTTTAATTAAATACACTTTGCAGCTGACTGATGGTATCCGCGGGGTTCATCCAGACATGTCCTAACTCCAGAAGCTCACATGTAATCAGTCGTCTTCCTCTAATGTCTGACAGTCGGTCGAGTGAACATGTGCAATTAAAAACATCCTAAATAAAAATCAAAGTGACAATCTCCATGCAGAGAGTCAGAAGAAGAGCAGAGCGAGATGCGCTGTGGGGGGGAAGAAGAAGAGCTTCACATGCTGGAATGTGTCTCTCAGTCGCTCTTTAAGGGTGTGAATTAATGAGCTGCTCAATGGGCTCTTTGTAGCAGCAGGATTCAGGATTCAGACCCTCGAGGTACTGGATCCGCTTCACACGTCTACCAAGGCTCCTCTGAGTACAACACAGGTGATGATGAGGCGGCGACGGACTCATCAAAGGAAACGACAAACAAACAAACCCGGACGCCGAGCTTAACGTCGGTCTGTAGTGGTTTCATAATATACGGTTACATTACCGGTGTTTACCCGCCACGATTCCTCCTTTTTCATTTCCCGCTAATAATCGGTGAAAACAAGCCGAACGATCCCGGCTGAAGTGAACTAATACCGCTCATTACGACGCGTCCCGCTCTTAAAAACATAAATGTATACGACCCATTTCTCTGCTACACGTTAGCGGGTAAAATGAACTCGGCAGGAGAGACAAACTATTTTCTCATGAATTATTACCCCCATTACAAACATTTGTAATTCAGGCCCCGCGGCTCGCTGCTCGCTGCTCGCTGCTCGCTGCTCGCGGTGAGTACAAAGCAGAAGCACATTTGTCGAGCTCTCCTCGTGCAGATCCTCCTGAGCGTCGGAGGTAATTATTCTCCCGCTCACCGGCCCATTACACTAAAACAACAGCGCTGACTTTGGCTGATCTTGGAGCCACGCGGCCTTTCCTCCAGCTTCGTATTATTGGTTCAATGATGGAGCGTTGCAGATGGCGAGCGCTCGCTTAACCTCCGCTGGAGAGAAAGTGAAGCAGATACAGCAGTGAGCTGAGGGACAAGGTTGTTTCCAGTAGAGAAGCAGGAACCGTTCTCTGACTAACGACTTCCTGCAGATGTTTCTTTGTTCTCCTTCGGCTCCGTTAGGGTTTGACATTCTCACGGAGACACACGGTCAATTCAGAGATTCTGTGGTTCAATCTGAGCAAATTCTTCATTCAAGACATGGAGCCTTAGATGAAGCGATGCCCAGGGACACGTGGACGTGGATTGGAGGAGCCGGGACCTCTTGGGGAATTATGATCTTTATACGTCGTTCATGATAACGTGGATACCATAACGTATTACGGTGCATTATGTCTCGTAGGTATAGCTACGAATGCTGCAGGAGACCATTCTGAATTATACGTTATGTTGTACTAATGAAGTGAGATCCAGCTGGAAGCCCCAGAGAGACCTTGAACTATTATAATATCTGGTCCAGTACCACAGTAAAGAGGAACTCAATAGCTGGATTTGCATCTTTATTAAAAAGCAGCTCTGTCCTTGACCGCATGAAGGTTTATTCATGATACAGTTCTTAAGTCATATTAGTCCTCTTTCTTCTTCCGCCGTCCTGACTCAGACCAAACACATCTTCATTTCTTATCTCAACTACACAGCTGTAAAGTTCCGTGACGCTTGTGACACCAAAGCGTCGGTGGAATCTGTAGTTTCTTCTACAGTAGACGGCCAGACTCCATCGTGAACATCATGCTGTATTGAAGAAGACTTGAAACTAGAGATTGAGACCATAAACTCATGTTTACAATGTTTACTGAGGTAATAAATCAAGAGAGAAGTAGAGTCATTTTCTATAGACTTCTATAGAACCAGAGGAGTCGCCCCCTGGTGGACACTAGAGAGAATGCAGCTTTAACACAAGAAGCTTTGACTTCACTTAAAGAACCGGAGGACGAACCTCCTCCAGATCTCAACAAAGGTTCCCCAAGCTGTCGGGTTATAAGTGCATTATACCTGAACCCAAAACAAGGATGAAGGACGTCCCAGTTCTATCAGATACCAGTGAGCTTTTGGATTCCACACCTGGTTCTGAAAACTGGTTGAATCAGAGCTCCAGTGGATGCAGACAGCAGAGTATCAGAGACTGTTCTGGACCCACCTGAGTCAGCAGCTTTCACACTGCGCTGACCTCTGATGTAAACAAACAAACATAAAAACATCCTCAGGTCCCACAGCGAGCTGCTGGGGTCAGATGTTTCCACCGTGACATCGCGATGCCTCGTTGGTTGGTAACAGAAGCCTCCTGATGTTGGCTAACGGGCCTGGAGTTCATTACCTGTGGATCTGCTCCCTGACCTCTCTGTGGCTCCTTTCATCTCTCCGGTTCCTTGTGGACGGCTGAGGGAGAGCAGGACCCAGAACTCCCCTCAGCCTCCGCCTGAAAGGGCTCGCTCTATGATCACAACGTTCTGTAATGAATCATTTACCTTTTCCTAATCACCCAGTAAGCTGCTTCATTTAAAAACGCCGGCTTCCTCCTCGTGCAGCGATTAGAGCCGGCAGCCGAAGGTCGAGGGAGGAAGATTAGAGGAAGATTAAGAGGTTCTGTTGTTGTGAGCAGTCAGCGGCGCTCGTTACCGCTCGGACAAAGGTCGGGAGAGGTCACGACACCGTGAGGCTGTGTTCTGAACGGGGAAAGCGATTACATACAAAGACGATCCTCCTCCTGTCATCACTGACGTTCTGACGTTGTTCAATCAGAAATGGAGGAAGAATGTTGATGTATTTTTATATATTGAGCGCTACGATACCTCATATTAGTAGAGAGACGGAACTATGTGTATAAATGTACTTCTACAATGTTAGCTTAGCATAGCACCGATCGATCCGAGCTCCATTCAGAAAACAAGACTTTTAAAAGTGATTTGCTCGTCGTCTTCTTGAGAGAACTAACAAAACATGAATTCAGACTTTTTACAAATCAGCATCATTATGTAGTTATTTCTGCACCTTTTAACCTGTTTATTGAGAACAAATCACAACAGAATCAGTTTATTTTGTGTTCATACAGGTGAACACAGACACGTACAAAGCAGCACTAGAGGTTCTAGAGATCGAACACAACGTCAAAGCTTCAACCTTTAGCTCGTCTAGAGGAAAATAACGTCAAATAACAAGATCTCGTGGCTCTGAATGAGTCTCTTCCTTTGAGAACAACAGCTCCTCTGATGGATCTATTTATGTCTCCAGCAGAGCTTTTACGAGTGCCTTCAGCTGTGGGTGGATTCAGCTCTGCAGCACCGTGTACACATGCGTCTGACCATGAAAGCTTTTTTAAAAGCACAGATCGGACTCTGACGATTGTCAGCAGGCCGACTGGCAACACTTATCCGACGAGGCTCGGAGGAGAGTGCTTCAGTCGAGATGATTCCTCGCTGGAAGCGCTCACACTGGGAGGGCTTCAGCGGACCAGTGACAGAAGGCGGCGGTCGTGAGTGAGTAACTGGCTGCAGCCAGAGAAAGAGAGTTTCTCAGGCGGAACAATAACTGTTTTAAAAATACACGAGAGTCTGTAGGTTGTTGAGAAGTGACACGAATAGTTGTGTAACACAAGGCGGCAAGAGAGAGAGCGGTTCAAACTGTGCTTACGTCCTCACCTCTGCACAGCTGATCTCTGCCTTCAGTGGGTGTGGAAATAATACACATCTGCTGTTCAGGTTGAAAATAAACCATTATATTTGAAAGGTTGTTCTCATACAGCGTTCATAGCAATACATATAACAAACAATGTGCTGTAATCCGTAGATATCCAACAAATAAATGATTGATGATATCTACATAATCATGAACAAGGAAATATGGAAAACTCAAAAGCCACACGAGGAGGAGGATGAGTCCAACCGAGATATACTCGTACAGGTTTCTCCTTAAAGTTCTCAATGTTCTTCAACCATCCTCGTCCGCGTGGTAACAAAATATTGGATATGCAAAACCCCCGCAGACCCACGAGTCTAACGGTGAGACTTCCCAACCCTCACAGACGCAGCGAGCATGAATCCAGCTTTACTGTAATCTCTTCAGGATCCAGCTTCTGTTCACTGCGATGCTGTAACTCTGTAATAACAAAGCTCATCAGCCTGAAGAAACAACAGAAAAGACTCCAATCAATGACTGGAGGCTTAAACGCTGAGATGAGCATCCCGATGATGACTTAACTGTCACAGTCTGAGAGATCAAACTATTCGTTTATATCCTCTAAAAGAGTCCGGCTAAATATAGACAAAAGTCAAAGCGACCGTTCTCTCTCTGTGTTCAAACAGAAGCTCTGAACACGAGTCGGGGAACTGATACGAGAGAGAACTCTACAGAGACAAAGCAGCATCTCTGATATTTGTATCAAACTACAGACGAAAAAAATCAATCCTTTACTGATCAACCAAAAAAGCCGACTAGGAAGCAACGCTGAAAGCCCAGAAAACGCAGCTGTTTAGACAGCGAAACAGGAACCTGGATGGCTCATACAGGGAAGAAGGGCTGGCTTGATCAACACGCCGGAGGCGGTTCTGAGTCGGGTTGAACGTTTCAAAAGCACAGAGAAAAATCTGCAGGTGTTCATTACACACCAGAAAAGAAATGGATGGATTAAAATCACCACCAGTGGGACAAAAGGAAAGAAACAAAAGTCCCGAGGGGAGCTTTATCCACCATGTGGCGCCTTCAGAATTCACACTACAGAACAAACAAAGGTGTGTAGTCAGGTGTGTCTGCAGCCACCACTGTGTGATCGAATGAACACGACCTAGAACTGGCTAACCCCTCCGCCCAGACTCCAATGACATACTTCATACTTCAAAAACAAGCAGCGATGTATGCAGGCAATCGGCTCAAAGTTATGTAAAGACACGTAGTACAATTTTAGTAATTTAAAATCACAAAGCTGCCCGTTTAGCAGCGGCTGAGTGGCGGCGATGTACTCAGCAGTTTGTGTACTGGTAGTTCAGTTAGCTGTTAGCTGTTAGCCAAATGCACCGTCCAAAACATTACAAGGGAGCACACACTCCAGCCGGGGTTCTGCCGAGTGAAGTCAAAGCTTCATGTGTTAAAGCTGCATTCTCTCTAGTGTCCACCAGGGGGCGACTCCTCTGGTTGTATAGAAGTCTATGAGAAAATGACTCTACTTCTCTCTTGATTTATTACCTCAGTAAACATTGTAAACATGAGTTTATGGTCTACAACACGTAATAAAAGGTGTCCTGAGAAAGTGTGAGTCAACGCAACCACGAGAGGTCCTTGAGCATGCAGCCATAGCTGGACAGGAGGAGAGATTCTCCGTGGACAGACACAGAGATGCACACACACTCAACCCATCAAAACTTGTTCTGGTATCAATCTGAAAATCGCAGCCATGTGACATTACATCTGCCAGTGATGATGAAAAAATATAAATGATAAATGTTCAAAATCCCAATTTACTGGATTTAGGGACACAGTTGTCCTCTAACACAAAGACAAGGGGGTCAACTCCAACATCTGTTCAAACACATCCAGGTGGAGCCGATGTCTGGGGAGACATCCCCCAGACCCTCCCTGCTACATGTTTTCTATACCGATGACTGTCGGTTGTTTGTTTCTAAGCTGTCGTCGGACTTGACCCGATATGTTTTTCTTCAAACGATGTGAATCGCCCCTCTGTTCTCTGTTCTCTGTTCTCTGACGTCCACGTGTGAGAAGAGAAGCAGCCTGAATGTCCGTCCACCCGTCCAGACCGGAGGACGCCTCGGTCGCTCCATTTGTCACCTCATGTGATCAATGGGAGAGTCTGGACTGTAGTGAGTTCTGCCTGCTGGTTAAATGCTCCGGGGATCGATGACATAATGACTTGCCTGACTTCATCTGCTCCAAGGTGTACTTTTTGGAGGCCAGACGGTCGTTTCCCCTCCCCTCCTATCGAGTGCAGTGTACTGTGGCGGGGAGTCACTCCCCGACAGATAGTCTTTACGCTTACAAGACGGGCGACTCAGAGAGAAAATAGATCCATCAATCTCCTCTTAACGCCGAAAAAAACCCAGTTGAGAACACATTCGGCGGACATCGAGCTGGAACATAACCGTCTCCATCCTGCGGTGAAAACGGGCCGAATTCATCACCGGACGAATGTACTCACAGAGGAAACACTGCAGCACGCCAAGTCGAGCCGGGTCGCTATTGTCAATAAATGCTTAAAGCTACACTGTGAGAGTTTTAGAGAAGAAGAAGCTCATTTAAACCTACACAAAGTCCAGAAGAGGGTGATTTATCTTTAGCGGTGAGCTAGTGGAGCGTTCAGAGAGCTCACGGAGACATCAACCGAGCATCTCTTCTACCTCCTCATCATAAAACCTCCCCGCCTCATCTACCTCACCGTCTTCAAATGCTTGTTTTGTTCTGCAATGAGAGAAATGATTCGTCTTATGGATTGACAAACAGTTGATTTCTGAGGATTGGATTGTGTTTCATGGTTTGTTTTCAGGATCTGAACAGCGACTGCAGAGCCCTGATTGGTAATTAATGTCTGTAATATGAAAGTCCTGTCAGTGTGACGTTAATGACACGTTTGTCTGAATCATTGGCTATTAGCTGTTCTGCCATTGTCTCACATCTATTTAAAACCTCTTTCCACTTCTTCCCTCCCATGTTTTAGGGGGGAGACAGGGGATCTTTAGGGGGAGATAGCAGGAAGTTACCATAGTACATCATCCAAAAGATGGGAACCTGAAGATTAATTTGAGATGCATCTCAGCAGCGTGTGCCAAGTTTTCTCGTCATAAACATTGGCATTTGGTTAGGCGCCTATTCAAATGTTCAAAGTTTAGAGTTTAAAAGGGTTTAAATCATTATGATGGAAGTATATGATGACTCTGTCGCCGACGCGGAGGAATACAAAATGCATCATACATTGAAGAAGTTTCAGAGTCGAGTTGTTGAAAGCGAGACTCTCTGCAGATAAAAACTAGCTGAGAACGATCTGAACGATTTCTTTTTTGGTCTTTTATTTTAGGGTCAAACCCCCGCTGGCTGCTGTCAGGATCGCTGTCAGATTTCAGTCTTGGTGAGTGGCGGATGAGCTCCAACGAGCTCAGCATGATGAAATCAAACATGTTTAAAACATGCCGGCTGAGGAGACGGTGTGCAGTCTGAAACAGGAGAGAAAACCTACCTGTGCTTTTTTGTACTTTCATTTAATGGATTCAATTTGCAGAAGTAATTCAGGTATAAAATTCAGTGATATAAGATTTCATCAGGAAGTTGTGTACATAAAATGATGAGATAATAATGAAGGCATTTCAAAATGACAAAGGGATGTTTGTTAATTTATGTTTCACATGTGAAACCAAGATTCAGTCAAACAAACACAGGACCGGTAGGGTTCACTAGTGATAACACAGCCGAGTGCATCTCCGACACCACGTTTGAGGGGATAACAGTTTGCGTAGTGTTTGGCTAACCGCTAACAGAGCTACCAGTAAACACCCTGCTGAGTACCTCTTAACTGCTGCTCTCTGGCTCACTCATATTGTTTTGGATGGTGTGTTTGGCTAACCGCTACCAGCTAACAGAACTTACAGTGCAGACATCTTCTGAGTACCTCTCGGCAGCTGCTCATCGGTTCTCTGTTATTTTTCTGGACGATGTGTTTGGCTAACAGCTAAGAGAACTACCGGTCCACACTCTGCTGAGTACCTCGCCGCCAGACATTTGGGTGAGTTTAGTGCGTTTTTGGTTTTGGCAAGATGGTATGACGCGTATTATACAACAACTTTGAGCTGATTGCCTGTGTACATCGCTGTGTGGGTTGTATTTATTTAAATCACACAATACAGAAGGGGTCGCTACAGACACACCTGGCAGAGATCTGCACTCCACATTTCTAGTTTGGTGCTTAACTGTTTTGATACATTAATTCTTTAAGGAATGATATTATAATAAATTATCTTAAATTCATTATTTGTTGACATTCCAGTGGTTTTGTTGCTGTTCTATTGAAGGTGCAGCGCTCGGCCCCCCTGCAGGATGCAGAGAGACGGACTGAAATATTAAGAGGCTCTTATTAAAGATGGAAGAACAGGAGGGAGGAGGCCAACCAATAAACACAGTGAGGTAATCGAGAGACAAGGAGAATAGGAGTCAAAGGGCAGACGTCCCTCACAGGAGAATAAAAACCAGGCGGAGATAAATCACCGCTGGCTAGAAGACGGACGGCGGCCGTCCCTTCCAGATGGCCACCTCCAACAAACAGACGCATACAACGTTCATGACACAACCTTCAAGAGATCCAAAACACCTCCAAAACTTCTGCCGTGTTTTGAGAAAAGAGAGATTTTATTTTCCTCACAACTGACAGAGAGAAAGCCCCCCCGGGCCAACCAGTAAGTAGGCTACTGGGAGCGCAGCCAATTCTGCCAGCAGCGCTTCTAAGTTGTGACATGCTAATAAAATATTGATCCATATGACTTTACCATGTGTCCCTTGAATTATGCAGTACATAATGCACCTTATTAATATTGAACATGCTGTGCTTTCATTTTTTTTCACTTAAAGGTTAAGGAAGAAAGTTAACTTTCTTTTTGCTGATCAAAGATATTTAAAGGCTTAATCAGTATTTTCTCATTTTGCCATTTGTACTATACAGTAGAGTGCATTATAGATCAAAAATAAATAAATAATGCTCTCTCTTATATTGTTCACTCACTCTGCACACGTTTAAAATGAAGGGGAATGATGTGCTTTAAACATTATAACATAATAATGGAGGTCCAGCTTGGCTTCCATCGCGATCTGCGTCCTTCAACATGGAGTCTTTTGCAGATACCGAGTCTAATTCAATGCTTATATTTACTGAAATGTTGATGTAATATGTATCTGACACATGCCTCTTTATCCAAATACTGAACGTCCTGATTCAAACTTATTTATATACATTTAGAAGCTTCAGTTATTAATGAGAATAGACTTTTAACTGGAAGAATGTGTTTCTGTTTGACCAACAGAAACACTGAAGATCGTACGGCCAAGAGCAGCAGTTTAGAATCAACATTAATTAGCTGATATGAGCTGTGTAGAGTGACATTTGTCATTTTAACCAATGAAAGTCAGCGCCGACTGAAAACAAGAAGCTACCTGAATTATGATTCACACTGACGGGTGAATCATCCATGTGGCAAAGTATACATGTTTTCATTGTATTTGGAATTTCATATCCCAGTCTGTCAGTTCAGTAACTCTCTAAAGTTGCCAATAATTACTCTTTCATTGGCACAAAAACATTGTCAATTTTGTCTCCAAAATCTACAAATTACCCAATTTCAATAAATGCAAATAGTGGCGTTGTTGCTTTATTACAACATGATCGGTCTTATTTCTATGTTATAAACAAAGCGATCATTGAGATCTGCTCCGGACATTTCAAGGCTCAACGATTGGATTAAAGTACATTCAGTCAGTCTCTTTGAGACTCCTTCTGTTGAACACGAGGACGCCTGTTATTGGCACTAGATGAACAATAAAAGCATTATAGTCTTCATCTTTTTGAAGAGTATGGATGTACTTAACTAGAGCTACAAATAGAAACGCCTCAGATCAAGACACACAGAGCTCTGCTTCAGTTTCATATCGTGACGCCATCGCCTCCATCTGCATACAGTGAGGAAATTAAAGAAGCGTCCCAAATATTGCGTAAGAACGTGATTGACAGGCGGCAGATCATTTAAATCTCTGTGTTGTTGATGCTGTCTCACGGAGAACAATGAACCCATCAGCAGCACACGGTGATATGTTGATATGTGCCAGAGAACTCCTGGTCTACCTCTGGATGGAGTCCGTACGTGAGAGATGTGACCTCTGATACCGATCTCCGTCATTATCTCCGCGGCCATCCAAAGCGCCCTTCAGGAACATCAGATAACCGTAACAATTAACTGTGACGATCGATAGTTCAGAGCGGCCTCGATGCTGCAGGTCACCGAGGTGAAAACACAACACCGGCATCCTTTACTGTAGGCAGAGAGAACACATCTACGCTGTCGCAGCAGCGTAATGAACTCACATCAAAGCTGCTCTCTGTAGTTTCTCTGTGACGTCTCAGCCTCCACAGACTCTCATTACATCTCCTCTTCTTCTGCTAACCTTCTGCTTTGTTCTCACATTCATCCCCCTGGTATTCTAGTAAACACTGTGTGGATGATATTTGGGTTCTCTTCAGTTAAATGAGGCTTGTTAAGGTTTCTCTTTCTATAATGTGATGTTTAATAATTGTCATATAAATGCTAGCATTATCATAACCATATTTCAATTAATCAATTAATTTCTGGGGCATCTGACGGCTCCATGTGCAGTCAGAGAACTTGAAGGTTTGACGTCTTTTTGATTCTTCAAAGTTCATTTTGTTTTTTCACCTTCTGGCGTATTTAGAGAATAATACAACGAACAGCGCGTTGAGCCTGAACGCCTCCGTTCATGCTCAGAGGGTGGAAACAAACAACGTGTCTGCTGGATAACACATTAACCACCACAAGGTTTTCACCCTTGGTGGTAAAAAAACAAAGTGTGGCTAGAAGAGGGGATTTGAGTAACATGGTGATTGTGTTCTGTTTCTACTGGACGTTTAAAATCATTCCCTCTAACGTCAAAGCACAAACACGACTCGGACACTTTCTCTAACCCTCAAAGAGAGAAACATCCACCAGCGTTCCCTCCGTTAGAGGCGATGGTGGTTCCCTCCAGAGGAATATCTGTTAAAGAGATCTAATTGTAGAATCTCTCCTCTTCAGACCATCTGTCTCTCTCAGATGTCGGCCTCCGACCGCTGCTCTGATGTTTACATCAAACACATTTCACTCGGTTTTTTAAAGAGAAATTCCTCCAAAAAAAGCAGTTAAACAGTTGGAGCCGACTACTGAGGACTAACTTTCTCTTTCTGGCTCCGTTTAGCGGTTTTACCGTCGTGTTTGTTCCTCCTGGAGAACGTAGACCGTATGTTTGTTGTGTCCAGGTATTCACAGTAAATGATCCTCACAATCAAAGAGAGGACTTCTTTCTATTTCGTACCGACCTCATCCATCAGAGAGCGGTCACTACACCCAGGAGCAGGGAAAAAAGACCAGAATGCATTGCAGCTTACAAGACAGGTTGTGGTTTGAACAAAGCATGTTTTTTTTCTGTCAACTGGGAAACCTCCGGCAATCAGAATCGAAAGGAACAAGTTCACACCCCTTTGGTGGCCGCAGAGTGGCATTCTGGGAAAATGCATGAAATCACATAGTGAGAGTCAAATGAGACGAATGTGGATTCGCCGAAAAGTAAAAAAAGAGAACCGATGAGATCCAACATGAGAGGATATCGGAGGTTCTTCCCTTAAGAGGGTGAATTCATTTTGCGCCTCGATTCCTCAAAAGAGCACCGGAGACATGATGTCCTGTCACAACGTTAGAAAACACTTTCCATCACTCGTCCCTCGACCTCCCGGAGGAGGTGGCGGCTTATTTATTCAGAGAGGCTGTTTTACAGGCCGGCCTCGGCACAGCTGTGAATTCATAAATGGAAAATAGGCTCCAACTCTCAAACCCACGGCGCCCAAACAGGGGAGTCGGGCATTTAGCCCGCCGACGGGTTGGTCCTCACTTTTAGGAAAAACAAAAGCAGGAGCTGTGTAGACGGTGAAGACGAGAGTCAGAGGAAGAGTCCCGGGAGCTTCATTAGGAACTCTGTAGCCTACTTTAAGAACCTTGTTAAAAGAAATCACAGAGAGGAAGCTCGTTCCGATCCCCGGTGGGGAAAAAGCAGCCGCCGCCGTCAACATTCATCTTCTAGTCCAATGAAAACGTCCCGCACTCAGCCAATCAGAGAGAAGACGGGATGTCACGAAGACAAGGAAGAAAAGGGTAATAAAGAAATATCGAGCGGAGCGATCGTTAAACTGTAACCAGTGATGCAGTTTGTAGTGATGATGGGAGAACCAGAGAGACTCAAACACAAGATGCATCAAGCAAACGAGAGACACGGAAACGTGCGACTCGTTTAGCGTTCAATGACGTCTATTGATGCTTTTTGTCATCTTACGTCTTGTAGTCTGAACCGACTGCAATGAAAACGCACGACTAGGACACAGAATGGCTCATGCAGCGTTCGGAGCAACTATAAGAAAATGAATGCGTTGTAAATCGTAGATATCATATTCATATGTTCTCCACGTAATCAAGAGCCAGGAGGTAGAAAGACCAGAACGTTTACTGTTGGAACTGTTGTGCTTCCGTAATTATTTAAACCCAAACAACAATCTAAGTTGTTTCCTGTGAAGTCAGAACTTTACTATAGTTCCACTGGTGTCGATGCGTATTCACCTCTATCTGCACCACATGGAGCAGGTTTACGTTCGTAAACGATCACGCAGACGTTGAGACTTCGACGTACGGACGAACAGACAAAGCTCAACAGTTTCAACATCACACGTTCGTAAAATGAAGGAAAAACAAAGTGCGGTCTGGCAGACAACCAGAACCCCGTTTCATGGTCAATCTACAACAATTACGTGATCAGACTTTCGGATCTGCTTCGTCTGAAAGCAGCATCTGTGATCGGACCTTCTGACAGGAAACTGAATCCTTGTGCGTGTTCTTGTCCCGTCAGCAGAGCGCTGATGGCGTCTGATGTCCCGATCAAAGCCTCCAGTGCTGATTCTGACCCCGTGGGGGATGAAAGCTTTGGGAGGATATGTCGCCTCCTGTTTGAACATCACAGTCTGATCTCCTCTGGAGAACTCTGACGAACACACAACCTCACAACCGTTCTAATCAAATTATCTCCAAACATCAGCCTCTGTATTTTGGCTGTGACTGAGCTGCAGGTGGCGACAATTTGGTGTGAAAACTGCCAGCTGGGCTGAACAGAATATGAAAATAATCTCAAATATCAGAACAACTGCAAGCTGCTAAAACAAACCAACCAGCAGAGAATGTTAAAGAGGAAGTCACGGTCAAACTAAAAGAGTCACATGACCAGCAGGAGCCTCAAATGAATGTCATTCTAAGGTTGTGACAGCATTATTGATCTGCAGCATTAACACCGGTCTGAGACCTCCTGAAAGTCTCTAAAACCACTCAAATGTAGTGACACATGCCCAGTTTTCATTATTCAAACTGCAAAGCATTTATTCACAAACATGAAGAGTGAGTGTGAGAGTTGATTTCATTAATAACACAGTCCGGTTGTGCAAAGCGAGTCTGTCCTCACGTCGGTTTGTGGATCTAAATGAACCCCCTTTGGTCACATTGATCCAGAGTCTTACAGTGAGAACCAGGACTAAAGCCGAGTCGAGGTGTGTGTGTGTGTGTGTGTGTGTGTGTGTGTGTCGGGTTTCATATTTTTACGTCGGCACACACAGTAACGTCACAGTCACAACAACATCCCGTCGGTGTGACGTTCTTAATGAACATGTAACTTACTCTTAAGACACTTATTATATTTAATTCATTCCCTTCATAACTGTTTACAGTGTCTTTTCAATTTAAACTTTATTTCATAAGAAATTACATTTTCAGCATGGAGTGCAGCATAAAACAATCATAAAATAACTTCAGTCTGTCAACGAACCAGCATGATGAACTGAACAGCAGTACATGATGACCTTCATCCACCTTCATACACGTATGACCAGGTTCAGGTCTGAATACTCCTGAGGGGTAAACCTTGAGGAGGAACCAGTGCTCTATCGGTTCATCTCGACTGAAGGGAATCTGAAGGGCCCGACTGTTGGTCTTCACCATCTCAGCCGGCTCGTTCTCTGATATTCAGAGTCGGCCCACAGATGAGGGGAAATGTTTAAATTGATTGGATGTAGGATTTGTAGGAACACGGTGTGTTTCCGTAGGCGGCGTGGTCGACCTCTCATACAAGACATTCGAGTGTTACGTTGAAGAGCGAGCTTTGTTATCGAGGCTTTTTACAGCGAGCACCAGATTCCACCTCTTGGCCCTCAGTAATGATGCTCTGAGTGGGAGGAAGATGGCATCTGAGGTTTGACTTCTGGAGTTGAATTTTTGACAAATTGAGTTTAAGGAGTTTTTGCAGCGATATAAAAAAAATGAAAAATCATCCACAGGGGCCGAGACGATGAGTCATCAGGATATATATCGCAGCTCCAGCTGTCGTCTTTATACAGAATATGAAATAATAGTGTTTAGAGGACGAGAATCATTCACGTCTCCCTCTTTTTTGTTGGACAGGAAGTCAACCGGCCCAGAGCTCAACCTTTAAAGGTGACATCACAGTTTGGTTGACAAAACTGAAAACATGGTTGCCATTTTGAGCCACTTCTTAATTGGAATAAATTAAGATATGATGCAGTTATAAGTCATAAGAAGATGTGACATAAAGGAATACAAGATTTATTACAATAACTGAAAAAAATGCATTGTAGTTTGTGTTTTTATCAAAATGTAGAGACGCCGTATACGTCTCTGGTTTTGACCTGTCAATCACTGTGTAGCCCCGCCCTAAAGCATCCCCTGCTTTATGGTCTGTTTGACTCTAAATGGACCATAATGTACTAAATGAACATCATGCTGTATTGAAGAAGACTTGAAACTAGAGATTGAGACCATAAACTCATGTTTACAATGTTTACTGAGGTAATAAATCAAGAGAGAAGTAGAGTCATTTTCTCATAGACTTCTATAGAACCAGAGGAGTCGCCCCCTGGTGGACACTAGAGAGAATGCAGCGTTTAAAGAAACACAAAAAATGATCTGTATACGTCATACCTGTAGTCATTCAGGACCTTTTCCTGCAAACAGGAATCACAGTAGACTGTTTCCACATAACAACTGAATAACAACATAAAGATGTGAATACAAAAATGGGAGATGATTGTTCCACAACACCAATCTTAACTCGACTTCTGTTTACAGCGTTTAAAAGTGTTCACCACCGTGCACCAAATTTGAGGTAAAACTCATTCATTTCTCCAGCAAAGCATTAGTCAGAATACAACGTTTCCTCAAACGTTTCGTATGATATCTCATGAACAAGTTGCTCTTCAGTTTTCGTGCGTTTTCCTACTGAAGTCCAGCAACACGTTACATGAATACAGTCTTTTCAAAATAAACTTCCGTCTTCACAGGAAACTTAGTTAAGTTTAAACAGCAAAACTACTTAGTTAAGTTTAAACAGCAAAACTACTTAGTTAAGTTTAAACAGCAAAACTACTTAGTTAAGTTTAAACAGCAAAACTACTTAGTTAAGTTTAAACAGCAAAACTACTTAGTTAAGTTGAGGAACAGATGGTCGTTTGGGTTCAAATGACCACAGAAGTGACGTGATGAATAAATAAACGTTCTAGTTTCAGATGAGGAACATCGGTCGTTGGTTTTGAACCCTTTTCATATATTGTAACGGTATCATTGGTCTGATCAGGTTTGAGCTTCGGTCCACTTCTCCACCTCCATCTCTCCTACGTTCACATCTTTGTTTCTGAACACTGAACAATTGATTTCAGTCGCCTCGTGACACCACGAGTGTGATGTCAGAAAGAGAACACAGAGGAAACACCAGATATGAATTAAAGACGTGCAGAGCTGCAGCTTAAAGAGCTCAATAAACTAGAGACGTCTCCAGTTTAAGATTTCATCATCGTACGGTTTGTGAACAATCTTAATCTTTAGAAACTAAATCTGTCAAATCAGCACCACTGAGACCCAAAATATGAAGAAGATCATAAAAGAAACGAACGTGTTCAAAGATCTCTACTCCTGCAGCAAAATGACACCAACGTTAATGTGAGCTGGACTTTAAGAGCAAAGGAGAGGAAGGAGAGGAAGAGGAAGAGGAGGATGCCAATAGAAAGAGATGTACCAGGAGGAGGAAGAACCCCTCTTCTTCTTCACTGGTGCTTTCTCTCTCTCTGGGTTTGATTACTGGCCAGCGAGACACCATTTTGCACCAAATGCTGAAATATATTTTGTTCAACTTTAATTAAATTCTCATAATAATAATAAAAGCCGGTAGAACGTTAGAAGTATTGATGTTGACAGAGACGGAGAGACAACAGAACAGAAGTGTGGATCTTTGAGGGAACAGATGGAACTTTATTGATCGTCAAGAGAAAAGTGATGAGAACGAAGACGAGTCGACTGAAAGAGAAATAAAACATTCAGATCAGACGGTTTGTCTTGTTTTAGTTTAATGATCCTGTTACATAATGTCAACACATCGCACTGAAGTGTTTCTGATTTTTATTTTTAGGACTGAAATTTGAACGTTGCAGCGATTCTCTATATTTTATTCTCTATTTTTCACAAAAGCAAAAACCTGTTTTCTGTGACTAGCGTGTGACTTGTGATTCTAACATGCTGTGAAGTTTGCATTACTCCAGATATGGTCACTTCCTGTTCAATGGTTGCAAATAAACCAAGATGGCGACGGCCGTATTCCAAGATGGCCGAACTCTCGGCTTCAAAACATCGGTCCACAACCGATGAGACGTCACGACGACTACGTTCTTATGAACAGTCGATGAGTCACCGTGACTACTATAACTAAGTAGTCTTTAATTACATGATCATATAACAGTGGATGTTTGTCAGACGGCTGTGAAGAGTCTCACACCTCAGACAGGAAGTCAAGAGACAAAGTCAACAGCAGCAGTTCTGACTTCAGTCATTGAGAAACAGACGAGTCGTGTTCTATTGATCAGCAGCACCTCAAAGAGAAACAGAGACCATGTTCTCCTCTGGGCACACGATGCTGCAAGGCATTATGGGTCAGCAACCTGTGTGAGTGTGAGCGTCAGTCGGTGCATGTTCTCTCACTGTAGAGTGTGTGTAGGTGTGTGTGTGTGTGTGTTGGTTTTGTGGACTCTCTCTCATTGGGAGCAGTTGCCACGGCAACGGCGGAGTCCAAGGCTGCTTCTATTGTGCTGCCCACATCTTTGTGTGTGTGTCTGTGTGTGTGTCTGTGTGTGTGTGTCTCTGTGTGTGTGTGTGTGTGTGTGTCTGTGTGTGTGTGTGTCTCTGTGTGTGTGTGTGTCTGTGTGTGTGTGTCTCTGTGTGTGTGTGTGTGTGTCTCTCTGTGTGTGTGTGTGTGTGTGTCTGTAGGTGTGTCGGTGTGTGTAGGTGTGTGTGTGTCTGTAGGTGTGTGTAGGTGTGTGTAGGTGTGTGTGTGTCTGTAGGTGTGTGTAGGTGTGTAGGTGTGTCGGTGTGTGTAGGTGTGTGTGTGTGTGTGTCTGTGTGTGTGTGTCTCTCTGTGTGTGTGTGTGTGTGTGTGTGTAGGTGTGTGTGTGTGTGTAGGTGTGTGTGTGTGTGTGTAGGTGTGTGTGTGTGTGTGTGTGTCTGTGTGTGTGTGTGTGTGTGTCTGTGTGTGTGTCTGTCTGTGTGTGTGTGTGTGTGTCTGTGTGTGTGTGTCTGTGTGTGTGTGTGTCTGTGTGTGTGTGTGTGTGTGTGTCTGCAGTGATAGCACCGTCTTACATCATTGTTCTACATTTCTACAGTTCTGATGATTTGTAATCTAGACACGCTGATCTGAGTGTAACTTACTTTACTTTGGTTGTTATTCAATTCACTGAGAGGGCGGGGCTCTCTGCTCAAAGGGGCGGGGCTACACTCTCAGACTGTATATACGAAGTGGGCGTAGTCATCGTGACGTCACTCATTGGTTTGTGGATGTTTTGAAGCCTCGAGGTCGCCGTCGCCATCTTGTTGTTTTTCATCAACCAGTGAACAGGAAGTGACCATATCTGGACTGAGGAGTGACGTAGAGACGCCGTATACGTCTCTGGTAGAGACCTGTCAATCACTGTGTAGCCCCGCCCTAAAGCATCCCCTGCTTTATGGTCTGTTTGACTCTAAATGGACCATAATGTACTAAATGAACATCATGCTGTTTGTAGGAAAAACCACAAAAAACAAGGAGTGACTTTGTGAGATATACAAGATGTTGATGAGGAGACGTTGACTGATTAAAGGGATGAGAGGGAATACACATTCTGGTACACATGTTTTCACTTCTTTGTCTCATTTTAAGGGACCAGAAAGCCCAAAAGGCCTCAGCTCTGGACTCAAGTGTTGGATTGGCAGACTGACACGACCACATTTGCATTATTACACGTTTCCTAATGTCTGCTCAGACTTCTTGAATCATGTCGGTGTGAGACGACCTGAACCTGCCGGTTCCCTCAGACGAGCCTTCAGGTTAACGGACGCGGAGCGACGGCGCTGCTACCGCAACGCTGCGCTGGGGTTTCTGTCCAATTAAGAGCTGACTAATTGCCTCCTTAGACACGGAGCGTCACTAACCGTTTCCTGTCCTCGCAAACACTAATAAGAGCCGACGTGACTCAGATTTATGTCCAACGATTACGGGTCTGTGTGTGGAGAGGAATTAAAAACAAGTCCTGCACAGAACTGGGCTGGATGCTGGTATTATTAATGCACTATAAAAGCCTAAAAACCACAATAAACAGGATGATGAATAGCGGCCCTTAAAGCAAGCGAGGGGGTCTTAATGAGCGTTATTATAGCGGAGACAACGGTCCCCAACAAAAGCTGCAGCGCTCCGTTAATCCTGGAGTTACAACCAAGATGTAAATGTCAAGTCCATCTCTGTTGACTTTCAGACGTTTGGTGGGTTCACAGGTCAGGAGCAGGGTCCAACCGGGTCATCTTCATCGAAAAACAAAGATGGTGACAACCAGGAACCAAGATGGCGGGTAACGAGGAAGGAGAATACATGGATAAAAGAAGAGGACATCTTTTTAAACAGTTGTCCATCATGAGGTCGACGGTGTTACAGGAGCACAATGATGAATCTGACTTTGATCTGTTGTCTGATGTGGTCGATGACGTAAATGTTTGCTTAAAGCGGTAGCTGACCAGTGAGATATTGATTCTTTCAGCTTCTATTATTCAGCTCATCAGAGGCTCAATGCTCCCTGGAAGCTTCCACAGAGCTCAACAATATGAAATACCTCTTCACTCCATCGAGTAGAGAAGAAGACAACCTTTACTCGTCTTCTAAATCATCTTGTTTGGTGTAAAGAAGCCGAGTCCCTGAAACGTCTTCAGTTAGAGGAGAAGACGTCCGGTGTTATTCTGAGCCGACTCTCAATCTGTCAACCAGCTGATCGTCAGACTATCTTTAGACGACCTCTGACTCGCATCCCGCTTCAAACACACGTCCGTTAATTAGCAGACGACAGGACGACTCGGCTGCATCTCACTGATCCATGATCATTATTATTATTATTATTATTATTTCAATAGAATGGCTGAAATAACTCTGAGTCACATGTGAGACCAGCAGCTCTCAGGTCTGCACATCGTGCTTCTTTCATCCAGACTTCTGAAGCAAACGCCTCATTAACACACGTGTGACGGCATTTTAATTTATGGAAGACGGCGTCCATGGAAGTCCTGATCACTGATCATCATCCAGGGGGGGGGGGGGGGGGAGGGGGTCTCACACCAACAACTAAGTCACATCTGATGTTTAATGCAAAAGGCCACGATTTCAATGGCAACGTCCGCCGCTTTCATTCCCTTCAGTCTGCAGCGTCGACCACGAGCAATAAGAGTTTTAAAAGGGAATAGAGTCCATAGATGGAGGGGGAAGGGAAGGGGGGGGGGGGGGGGGGGGGGCGGTTAACGGGTAATGTTGAATGAAAAAGTCTCCTGCAGGATCAGATTTATTGTGAGCACACCTGAGGAGGTAAACGGGGGAGAGAAAGACGGGATTAAGGTGGTTTTAGAGATAAAAGTCCTGAAGTCAACGTTTGAACATCAAACTGCTGATTGGCTCCGTTCAGAGTCATGGAGGAGGTGAAGGAGGAGGTGGAGAGAGGAGGCCGTCAGAGGAGAAGCGTTGATTCATTATGATGGAAAATTATTGTTGAAGGAAACGAAACTAAAGACCTTTACACACTGGGGGCATTATTTCATTGTGTGTTTGTTCCCGTCAGATGGAGCTGTGTGAACGTGTGAACGTGTGAACGTGTGAACGTCACATCATGGAAAGAGTCCTCTGAAGTCTGGTCCATCAGGACCTTTCATTACTGCTTCACACCTCAGAGGACATTCACGGCAGTTTAAATGAATGAGAGTTCTCCACAAACAAACACAGAGGGAGGTTCTTTCTTCCGTCATATTTAAAAGATCGCTTTCTACCTTGTTTCCTGACTCAACCAAGAGGATTCACTCTTGTTTATTTCAGGTGTTTCAGACTTTAATCACCACTTTTAATCACCGCTATTAGACCTTCCCAAAATAGAGGACGATCATCCCGACCGGCTGCTTGTTGGCATGCTTTGTGGGCCAATGAGTTCTTTATTGCGTCTAAATGTGCGAGTTCTCAGGGGTGAGAGTCTTTTGGTCAAAGTTAATTTTACTCCTGTCAGGTCAGAGAATCCAAAGCAACGAGCTCGTTATCTATTAACTGTCTTTTTACGAGGCGCTGACTTTCAGCCAAAAGGAGCTCAAAATAAAGTAGAAGAAGAATTATTGTGCTTTACTTTAAAGGGACAGTGTGAAGTATTTAGGGAGATTCATTGGCAGAAATAGAATATTCTGAAATATATTCTCTTTAGTGTATAATTGCAGAAAGAAAATAGGAATCTTTGTGTTTTCATTACCTTAAAATGAGCCGTTTATATCGAGCTATATTTCTACAGTAGCCCAGAAGGGACAAACCAAACAGCGACTCTAGAGAGACGTTCTGGTCGATCTCTACACGAGGGAGAAGTTTCAGTTGGTTGCAATCTGCAACCTCACCACTAGATGGTGCCCGATCCTTCACACTGGACCTTAAATTATGTATGTACATATATATATGTATACATATATATATATACTCTCATACAACGGTTCGTATGCTTTCCTACAAAAGTAGAGAACATTTCAATTTACGATCGTTACATGAAATAAACTTCTGTCTTCACAGGAAACAACTTAGTTCAGTTTAGGAAAAGATGGTGTTTTGGGTCAACGTATCGTCACACAACAATTTGTATATTTTACACATTTTTTGTGCGTTTTCTTACAAAAGTTGAGCAACACGTGTCAATTCCTGCTCGTTACTTTCATACAGTATTTTCAAAATAAACTTCTCTCTTCACAGGAAACAACTTTAGGCAACAAAACTATTTAGTTAGGTTTAGACAGAGATGGTGGTTTGGGTTCAAATTAATACGGAAGTGTCGTCACTGAAATTTGGAAGTTACGTGATGAATAACTCAACATTGATGGTTTTTTGTTTGACTCGTCCACCTCCAGTCCCGCCTCTCTGTTTGGGTTAGTGAAGTCTTTCTACTTCCTGGTTCATTGATGATTTAATACAAATTGATTTTGTGGGATGTCTACGCATTCTTTTCCGTACACATATCTACGAATGTTTCGACCGGCCCGTCAGGTTGCAGATTGCGTCGTCCAGTGGTTTTATTGTGTAAACCCTAACTTCCTCTGAAGATGCAGGTTTATTTTGAAAGAACACATCTAACTCACGTTTATTGTCCCGACACAACGGAACACTAGAGGATGGTCCATCTCGGTGCTGAAGGACGATTAGTGTGTAGAGATAAACGGTTCATTCTAAGGAAACAAACACGACTCTTATTCATACACTAATGAAAACATACTTATTAATATATAATAATATTTCAGCCCATAGATCCCCTTAATGCAGCACACTGGTCCTTTAAAGTAAAGTGTTTCATTGTTCTATAACAGTAGAACTGGATTATTATTACTGAACATGAATATGTAAGAAACACGTTAATGTTGGACCTCGACTTAATACAATAATATATATATAACAGGAAGTTAAATAGAAACTGAAACGTTATATATATTTTAGGCATTAAAATACACATTTTATGCCAATGATAATACATGTAAACATGAAACTGGTTCTCTTTATGTTGCAGCGTATGAATCATCAATCATCATAGATTCCTGCACAGAAGAAGAACCTCTTTTATTTCCTGTTGACATTTCAGTTCATCAGACGTGGAATCTGTTTGTGAATCTTAAAGTCTGTCCTTCACAATCAGGGCTTCTTTTTATTTCCCAAATGTCCTCATTTTTAGGGTTTTGTTTCGAAATTTCGGTTTAATTCTCATGTTATCTGTCCAGCTTTCTGTCTGTAATCATTTGTTATTGTTTGAGGAACATCCCGGTAAAATAAAGGTTTTATAAAATTGTTTGAAACTCCTCAAAAAATACTGCATATGAAACAAAATGTATCAATTTAAGTGTAAAATATCAAGTGATCTTCTGAGAAACCGTCTTTAAAGTGAACAGAGCAACGAGTTAAAGGACCTGTGATCAATACTATGATTAAACCTCTGATTATATCACAGGTGACACATTCAGACAACTCCACAGAAAAGAGATTTTTAATAATGGCGGCACATTATTTGTAACCTCAGGCGACTTCTCTCCAGGCGTCATCACCGCAGAGAGAAAAGTCTTCTTGTGTGTTAATATCCCAACACGGCCTAACGGGATGTTTTATCAGCACACCAGCTTCTGATTCATGGCTTATAATGAGGAGGAGATCCTGGCAATAAATGGGAGGCATAATTAAGTAATGGGACATGATTAGCAAGTAATGCACTGTCACCGTCATCCTGCTGCCCTCCATCACAGCCGGGACGTCACGGGGCAGATTAAGAACTCTCTCCAGGATTACAGTGAGGAGGCGTCACGTTTAGATTTAATATAGAACAGAAATATAACATTTAACATCTACAAATTACAAGTTCTTTGGTTTTCTCTGACATGCAGTCAAGTCAAGCTTCTATAAAGTGAAGCCAAAGCTTCGTGTGTTAAAGCTGTATTCTCTCTAATGTCCACCAGGGGGCGACTCCTCTGGTTCTATAGAAGTCTATGAGAAAATGACTACTTGGCGCTTCGTTGTACTAAAAGACGCTCTAATACTTTGGTGTTCACACCAAATGCAAAGCGTTTTTTTTGCGTCCCGTTACTCGCGGTATCATTTGTGTTTATTCGCGTCACTCGCCCTTCCTCCGCGTAGACGTTTCAACCTTCACGGCTGAAGTAACCAGCAGTGCTGCTTTGTTCATGACACTAAACGCTTGTCTTGTCGAAATTCATAACATCATCCGGAGTCGCTCGGTTCATTTCATCGAGCTGTAATCAATGTATCTAAACCACACGTCGTCTGGTTTACTGCAGCTGTATGAACCCAAAATAAACTATTTTACTGAGATTTAACTGCAATAAACTGTAAAAAAAATTGTAAAAAGTCTGAATTCATGTTTTGTTTGTTTTCTCCGCAAGACGACACGCAAACAACTTTTAAAATGCTTGTTTTCTGAACGGAGTTTGGATCGATCGGTGCTAGGCTATGCTAACATGTGCTAGGCTATGCTAACATGTGCTAGGCTATGCTAACATTGTAGCGCCGGGCGCAAATTGTATCTTCTCGCGTCTTTGCATCGACTTTCTATGTAATCTTGTTGCACGTTTGGTGTGAACCCAAAAGAAGGACACGATCACACAGAGACGTGTCGCCCACAACAAACATTGTTTTTAGACGGCGCACAAAAGTTTAAATATTCTCAACTTTTCAGTGCGGTGTCACACCGCTCGTCAGTGTCACACTCGACCCAGGCAGCCAGACTTTCTAACAAAAATCCAAATCAAATAAATGAGAGTTTTGAGAGTTTGCTTGAGATCATTCGAACCTTTCCTGCTTCAGTGTTGCAGTAATCTGTCTTTAACTGGTTCAGATCTGATCGGATACCAAACCCTGAACCGCTTCATATTAAAAGAACCGACCCGCGTCTACAAAACTCCTCCGTCTTAAATGTGCGACCGAACGAACCGCCTGCACATCCGAATAGAAACCACTCTCTGGTGCCCTTTAAAGCAGATGAAACATGGAGGATCTCTTTGAACATTAATTAAGTTCCCTGACATTTACCGACAGACGGGTCAAGAAACAAACTTTGTTTCCATGCTTTCCATCTGCCATCCTCCTCCCCCGGCCCTCCTGGGGAGAAACCTTTACCCAACCCCCCCCCCCGCACATCAAAACACCAAAAACAGTGTTTATCCGCCTCATCTACCCGCACCGCCGCGAGTAATGACTTGAAATTGCCATGTGTCAAGCACCAAATACGCAGTAATGCTCCTCTATATCTACTCATTAGACCACCAATTACAGAGGGAGGCCGAATTTAACGATGTTCCCCGTTAAAATACAAAGAGTCGCAGCGGAGCTTTCAACAGTGAGGAGAGGAATCGACAGGAAGAAGCTCATCACATGCAGGAGGCCCATCAATCACATCCAGGGTTTAGACACGTCCAGCTGCTTAACTCACGGACAGGAAAGGACCATATTTGACACGCCACAATAGCCGACCCAGCTGTCGGCGGTTGAGTTGCATTGTGGGTAATGTAGGCGCCCAGGTTTTGACCTGGGCGGTCAAGGAAGAAGATTGTGTGGAATTAAAAAAAAGACGATATCTCTAATTCTGTTTTTTACGTGAGTCTGTTTGATTAGAGTTCAGAGGGAACTCTGAGGACGTCTGTCTTCTTAACTTTCTTCAATAATGTTGTTTTGCTCTCCAACGTTAAAGGCGACCGGATCCTTAACGTCTAGTCCACCACTAGTTCCTCAGCTCACCTCGCTCCACCAGAGAAACCAAACGACTGTACGCCGCTAAAGAAATCAAACAAACTATTCTATTAAATACTTCTTCTTCAGCAAATGTGTTTTTATGTAAACGCTGTATTGGGTTGTTCGTTTTTCTTTCGACTGACGAACAGCCAGAGTGTTTTCAGTGTTTTTCTGGAGCAGGAACACAGCAAACGTGATCTAATGAGCTTCTCCAGAGACAGACACACACACACACACACACACACACACACACACACACACACACACACACACACACACACACACACACCTCCCACACAGCCTGAACACAAGGCCACAGCAGAAAACCACCGATATACTGTATGCTGCTATTCACTGGAGAGATGGAAAGAGCGGGGAAGACAGAGTGTGTGTGTGTGTGTGTGTGTGTGTGTGTGTGTGTATGTGTGTGTGTGTGTGTGGGGGGGGGGTTAAAGCCTCTGGCTGCTCTGTTTGTCCTTCACGTGGCCCCATCCTTCATCGCGGAGCGAGGGGCCCCCGGACGCCGGAGGGCCGCGTGATATTTTCACACGATAGATCGTTACCGATACGGAAACAACTGACCCCGCCTCTCTCGCTTGTTACCATGACAACCGGTCTGTTACAAAACTACACCTCCACGAGTGAACACCCCCCCCCCCACACACACACACACACACTTTATCTCACCGCTGTGATGCTTTGAGTCTGAAGCCTCGTTCACTCCCACTCCTTTCATTAAGACATCTCTCAGTGATGAGCCACCACCAGGGTTCTACTGCAGCATGTGTGTGTGTAGATCATCATGTGTGTAGATCATCGTGTGTGTAGATCATCGTGTGTGTAGATCATCGTGTGTGTAGATCATCGTGTGTGTAGATCATCGTGTGTGTAGATCATCGTGTGTGTAGATCATCGTGTGTGTAGATCATCATGTGTGTAGATCATCATGTGTGTAGATCATCATGTGTGTAGATCATCGTGTGTGTAGATCATCATGTGTGTAGATCATCATGTGTGTAGATCATCATGTGTGTAGATCATCATGTGTGTAGATCATCATGTGTGTAGATCATCATGTGTGTAGATCATCATGTGTGTAGATCATCATGTGTGTAGATCATCATGTGTGTAGATCACCATGTGTGTAGATCATCATGTGTGTAGATCATCATGTGTGTAGATCATCATGTGTGTAGATCATCATGTGTGTAGATCATCGTGTGTGTAGATCATCGTGTGTGTAGATCATCGTGTGTGTAGATCATCGTGTGTGTAGATCATCGTGTGTGTAGATCATCATGTGTGTAGATCATCATGTGTGTAGATCATCATGTGTGTAGATCATCATGTGTGTAGATCATCAAAATACAATCTGTTACTCATGCGCTGTGTTCGCTCGTTATTATTTACTCTTTCATTTATCTGCTCTTTCTTTTCTACAGCCGTGGAGTTATTGTTTTAGGGTGTATATATATATATATATATACATATATACATATATATATATATATATATATATATATATATATATATACATACACATATATGTATATATACACATATATGTATACATATACATATATGTGTATATATATATATATATATAGAACGGCCTCGTATTGACCAGAGGAGGTGCAAAAGTATAAAGAATTATGTTTATGTGGGGAGATTATCAATGCGGCTTCTAAGACAAAATGTACACTCTGCTGCCTCAGAAAAAGAAGCAAACAGATAATTACAACCATTTACAGCTGCAGGATCCCTTTTAAAGAACACTGAAGACCTCCAAAGATCCCAGCAGAGGGTCCGGAGAGACCTGAACCTGAACCAGAGAGAAACAAAGCTTCCTGCTCTGGTTTTCAGCTGCTAAACTAAAGCTCTGTGGGAGCCGATTGGTTGCCTCGCCACGGTCAAAACTTAAAAAAAAAGAAAAGGAGAAGGCAACAGAAAGAGCCAAATCAAAATGCTGTTCACTAAAGAAAGAGTGTTGTTCAGTCAGTCAGGGAGCGGGGGGGCGAGCAGCTGAATTATAGAGTAGAATGCTATCGCAAGAAGACGAGACAAAAAAAGAATCAGGCATTCAGCTTCCTGCAGAGAAGCCCCGACAGCAATCTGCAGCTGGAGCCTCAGCTATCAGGACTCAGAGACGCCCTGCTGGTCCGGCTCAGACGAGCTCCCCGTCACGGCAGAAATAAGAACGGCATAAATCAGTCGCCTGGGAACTCCAACATGCTTAAACATGAGCGGACGGTCGCTCAGCCGCAGCCCTATGAATAGAAACCCACCGAACATCCATCACAGCAACACAAAATAATGGCTTCCCATCTCTGCAATGGTTCTGATTTGATTGCCAATAAGTCGGACAGATCTCCACACACCACTGACAGGGTTGTGACATTGACACACAACCCCCCCCCCCCCCCCCCCCCCCCCGCAACGCTGCAGTTAACGAGGCCAACATGGAGCCCGTCACTGAGGACCAGGACCAGCATCACACAGCAAGCTTGTCCTGACTCCAGCCTCATAACGACCTGTCACCAGGAAGCTAAAGATAGACAACAAAACAACATGCCCACAGGGGGGGGGGGGCTTTATTCTCCAGCGGCGCTGCACCTGTTTAGAGATGACGACCTCAAATCTTTGTCGGTAATTGTTCCCTCTCCAGGTAAATGATGTGACAGTGGAAAGTTTCTCCCAGGTGCTCCTGACTGTTTTGGCAGCTTTTTACCCAGAGTGCTCGGGTTTTTGTGGGCTTGTGACAGCCGATGGCGGCTAAGAGCCTCCTGCAGACGCTAATTGGTGTCATTACCTCCTGCAGGCTGAAGGCCGGATCGACAGGCCGGCTGCCGATGAAAACAAACGGACGTAATCGGCCGCGTAACGACGCCGGCTCAAATGCTTCTGGATTGGAAAATAGGTCGCGGCTCTGATGTCAGACAGCCTGGAGCGACGCCGCCCAACCAATCACAACCCGCCATCGATCCCCCCCCCCCTAGCTCAGAGCCTGTGCTTTATGCTGGTACTTTGGGAATGTGTCCAAAGATTTAATTACACAAGTAACACATAAACTGTCCTGTGCCAATAGTGGTTACAGGCCGGGAAAAATACAGCCGTGCCCTGTTAAAAGTAATGGCCGTGGGGGGGTGGGGGGAGAGACAGTTGTGGAGTTTATGGGTGAAAAGATTGTCGAGCTTTTCTTTTTTTTATTTGCTGGTGCATTAGCTCCATTAGCGCTGAGGGAAACAAGAGCAGCAGGCCGCTGACTTACAGCCGTACTTTGTCTATTTAGAGAGTCGTCTTAATGCTGACACGTCTTTTTATTAGGTCATTAAAGCCGCTAATCTTCCTTTGGGTCCAGAAAAAAGGACAAAACATAATACATCCAAACATACATACATGACGTAAAACAAACAGAGTACAGTCAGTGATTAGGATGTACATTACCAGAACCGACCGAGACTTCATGCTTCCATAACTTCTTCAAAGAAGGATCAGGAGTCTACAAAGTCAATGGAGTTCGTCACATGGTCAGTGGCTTTAGGTGAGTCTTTACGTGTTTTTAAATGACAGATTGTTACCTGTATGAGTTACACGAGGAGGTGGAGAGTTCCAAGCTGTTATTGAACGGTAGATAACTGTGTTTGAGGAGGTTTGTTCCTGAAGTTGGAGGTATCAAGTGACCGGAGGTATCAAGTGACCGGTGGTATCAAGTGACCGGTGGTATCAAGTGACCGGTGGTATCAAGTGACCGGAGGTATCAAGTGACCGGAGGTATCAAGTGACCGGAGGTATCAAGTGACCGGAGGTATCAAGTGACCGGTGGTATCAAGTGACCATAGGTATCAAGTGACCGGAGGTATCAAGTGACCGGAGGTATCAAGTGACCGGTGGTATCAAGTGACCATAGGTATCAAGTGACCGGAGGTATCAAGTGACCGGAGGTATCAAGTGACCGGAGGTATCAAGTGACCGGAGGTATCAAGTGACCGGAGGTATCAAGTGACCGGAGGTATCAAGTGACCGGTGGTATCAAGTGACCATAGGTATCAAGTGACCGGAGGTATCAAGTGACCGGAGGTATCAAGTGACCGGTGGTATCAAGTGACCATAGGTATCAAGTGACCGGAGGTATCAAGTGACCGGAGGTATCAAGTGACCGGAGGTATCAAGTGACCGGAGGTATCAAGTGACCGGAGGTATCAAGTGACCGGAGGTATCAAGTGACCGGAGGTATCAAGTGACCGGTGGTATCAAGTGACCATAGGTATCAAGTGACCGGAGGTATCAAGTGACCGGTGGTATCAAGTGACCATAGGTATCAAGTGACCGGAGGTATCAAGTGACCGGAGGTATCAAGTGATCGGAGGTATCAAGTGACCGGAGGTATCAAGTGACCGGTGGTATCAAGTGACCATAGGTATCAAGTGACCGGAGGTATCAAGTGACCGGTGGTATCAAGTGACCATAGGTATCAAGTGACCGGAGGTATCAAGTGACCGGAGGTATCAAGTGATCGGAGGTATCAAGTGACCGGAGGTATCAAGTGATCGGAGGTATCAAGTGACCGGTGGTATCAAGTGACCGGAGGTATCAAGTGACCGGAGGTATCAAGTGACCGGAGGTATCAAGTGATCGGAGGTATCACGTGACCGGAGGTATCAAGTGACCGGTGGTATCAAGTGACCGGTGGTATCAAGTGACCGGAGGTATCAAGTGACCGGAGGTATCAAGTGATCGGAGGTATCAAGTGACCGGTGGTATCAAGTGACCGGAGGTATCAAGTGACCGGAGGTATCAAGTGACCGGAGGTATCAAGTGATCGGAGGTATCACGTGACCGGAGGTATCAAGTGACCGGTGGTATCAAGTGACCATAGGTATCAAGTGACCGGAGGTATCAAGTGACCGGAGGTATCAAGTGACCGGTGGTATCAAGTGACCGGTGGTATCAAGTGACCGGAGGTATCAAGTGACCGGTGGTATCAAGTGACCGGAGGTATCAAGTGACCGGAGGTATCAAGTGACCGGTGGTATCAAGTGACCGGTGGTATCAAGTGACCGGAGGTATCAAGTGACCGGTGGTATCAAGTGACCGGAGCTAGCGACGTCTGTTGCATGAGTTTTGTAACTGGTTGAAAGAAATATTCAGATGTCTGATTAAATACTATTTTTCTAAAGAAAACATGAAAAGCACTGGAGGGCCAGTCCGGCAGATGGGTTTTGAACTAATTGTAGATTATTGACGTCTTTCTTTGCTGCCGCTGACCGTGTGACTGGACAGTATCTCAGACGACAAAGACTAAAGACCAACGGTCGTTAGAAAGGAAAACCTCCAGCCTCTGTTTAGGAAGTAAGAAAACCTCATTTGTAAAACCCATAGAAACTAAATAATAGAACAGAAGGAACATTCACATTCAAATCAACGTAGCCAGATGGTCAGAACGGCGCCTTTTGTATGTAAACCGTCGCCATTGTGACTGCTGTAGCGGGCTAACTTTGGTTTAAACTAAAAACAGACTTACCGGAAGTTGCGGACTAAGCGAGGGGACATTTTAACGACTAAATGGAGCAGAGAGCTAGAAGCCTAGAGAGCCGTCTTCTTCCACAGCGTAGGAAAGCACATTGCTATCAACAGACGAAAGACAACTGTGTTCGGCTGGTTTTCTGTCACCAGTGTAGCGTTAAACTCATGAGATCAACGCTTCACTGTATTACACACCCGTCATAAAGTCTGCAGCCGCTCTTCTGATGCCGCGTCCGTCTGCTGGTCCGACTCCAACAGACGGCGGCTCAAACTGATCCTGACCTGGAGGAAGTCCACCTGCCAGTCACTGCTAACCCAGGAGAAATCTCACCGATTGCCCTGTTGGAGAATTAATGCAGTGACCTATGGTGAAGTCTGAGGATTCATCTGCTCTGTGCTTGAACTACGAATGAGAGCTGCTCTCTCGTCCCTTTGACTCATGCAAAATTCATTGTGGATAATTATCTCCCCACCCAGAGAAGAAGAGAAGAAAGGAGCATCTAATGACTAAATCTTTCCATTTGGAACGTGATAATTAAGATCAGACATTTGATCAGGAGCCAGATTGAGGTAAATCCCTCTACTGTAGCTGCAGCAAAGTAAAAAGTAAAAACCAGGTCAACGCTGCACCGGACTGAACTCACGGCTCAAATACGTCACCTGAAAGAAGTGATCTACACCTCTCACAGAGAGAGAGAGAGAGAGAGAGAGAGAGAGAGAGAGAGAGAGAGAGAGAGAGAGAGAGAGAGAGAGAGAGAGACAGAGAGAGAGAGAGAGAGAGAGAGAGAGACAGAAGAGAGAGAGAGAGAGACAGATGAGAGAGAGAGAGAGAGACAGAGAGAGAGACAGAGAGAGAGAGAGAGAGAGAGAGAGAGAGAGAGAGAGAGAGAGAGAGAGAGAGAGAGAGAGAGAGAGAGAGAGAGAGAGAGAGAGAGACAGAGAGAGAGAGAGAGAGAGAGAGAGAGAGAGAGAGAGAGACAGAGAGAGAGAGAGAGAGAGAGAGAGAGAGACAGAGAGAGACAGAGAGAGAGAGAGAGAGAGAGAGAGAGAGAGAGAGACAGAGAGAGAGAGAGAGAGAGAGAGAGAGAGAGAGACAGAGAGAGAGAGACGAGAGAGAGAGAGAGAGAGAGAGAGAGAGAGAGAGAGAGAGCAGAGAGAGGAGAGGAGAGAGAGACGAGAGAGAGAGAGAGAGAGAGAGAGAGAGAGAGAGAGAGAGAGAGAGAGAGAGAGAGAGAGAGAGACAGAGAGAGAGAGAGAGGAGAGAGAGAGATAGAGAGAGGGAGAGAGAGACAGAGAGAGAGAGAGAGAGACAGAGAGAGACAGAGAGAGAGAGAGAGAGACAGAGATAGAGAAAGAGAAAGAGAGAGATAGAGAGAGAGACAGAATCTGGATCCTCTGTAGTTGCAACACTTCCGTTCCTCTCAACAAAGCCTCCATGAAAAGGTTTTAAATTAAAGGAAGTAATTTAACTTCAGTTTGACTTCATTTAACTTTATTTTTTCTGTTTTTTAAATCTCTTAAATATGTAAAAAGTGTTCCTGATAATAACCAGCACTACTTCACAAAGCCTCCCTTTGGTTTCACCTCCTCGTCCTGCTCGCTCTACGATACACTACATTATTTATTCCACCTTTAAAGACTTCACTTGGGTTCTTTATCGTCCCACTGGGGGGGGGGGGGGGACTCGGCTTCCATAAACCAAACACAGGAGTCTGCAGCATCCAACTCAAGTTGCTGGTTCTTTATGGCCGAGAGGCAAATATTATGGCAGCTGGAGGTCAGAGGAGGACCAGACCACGAGGGGCCGAAGCAAAGCCGAGTCCACTTCAAAGGGAACCGAGGGTGGAGGATGCAGCTTTGTGTGTTTCATTTCTTATTCACCTCACGCTGCCCCACATTTCAACACATTTGTATTTGTTCCTCTGGTGTTTGTGAATGACAATAAGACCTCCGTCAGCCATCAGGGACCGGAGGACGACATATGGACATGAGCTGAAACCACATACCAGGACATTTACATTGACCTGCAGACTAAAGCACACGTGGACGTGTGTTGTTACTCTCACTATCAGGAGACAAAGGCTGGAGATGAAGGTACAATACTAGTTCATCTAGAGACCGTCTGTCTGCTAGCAGCTAGCTGGTTAGCTACCTACCTTTGTATCGCCACATTGGTTGTTCTTGATTCAATGCATTAATATTATTATTACTATTATTTCCATTTAATAACCCAATAACTTCATTGCATTGTATTTGCTCTCATGTTATCTCTGTAATGCTCCGTCGTTAAACATAAGTGGACCTTTGTCTTCTGGCAGTGAGACGCTCCTCACAGCCGCAAAACGCCTCCATGAAGTAAAGATGGTGCAACGTGGATAAACCGATCACATGAAGTAAAGATGGTGTAACGTGGATAAACCGATCACGTGAAGTAAAGATGGTGTAACGTGGATAAACCGATCACGTGAAGTAAAGATGGTGTAACGTGGATAAACCGATCACGTGAAGTAAAGATGGTGTAACGTGGATAAACCGATCACGTGAAGTAAAGATGGTGTAACGTGGATAAACCGATCACGTGAAGTAAAGATGGTGTAACGTGGATAAACCGATCACGTGAAGTAAAGATGGTGTAACGTGGATAAACCGATCACTTAGAGTAAAGATGGTGTAACGTGGATAAACCGATCACGTGAAGTAAAGATGGTGTAACGTGGATAAACCGATCACTTGAAGTAAAGATGGTGTAACGTGGATAAACCGATCACTTGAAGTAAAGATGGTGTAACGTGGATAAACCGATCACGTGAAGTAAAGATGGTGTAACGTGGATAAACCGATCACTTGAAGTAAAGATGGTGTAACGTGGATAAACCGATCACTTGAAGTAAAGATGGTGTAACGTGGATAAACCGATCACTTGAAGTAAAGATGGTGTAACGTGGATAAACCGATCACTTGAAGTAAAGATGGTGTAACGTGGATAAACCGATCACGTGAAGTAAAGATGGTGTAACGTGGATAAACCGATCACGTGAAGTAAAGATGGTGTAACGTGGATAAACCGATCACGTGAAGTAAAGATGGTGTAACGTGGATAAACCGATCACGTGAAGTAAAGATGGTGTAACGTGGATAAACCGATCACGTGAAGTAAAGATGGTGTAACGTGGATAAACCGATCACTTAGAGTAAAGATGGTGTAACGTGGATAAACCGATCACGTGAAGTAAAGATGGTGTAACGTGGATAAACCGATCACTTGAAGTAAAGATGGTGTAACGTGGATAAACCGATCACTTGAAGTAAAGATGGTGTAACGTGGATAAACCGATCACTTAGAGTAAAGATGGTGTAACGTGGATAAACCGATCACGTGAAGTAAAGATGGTGTAACGTGGATAAACCGATCACTTGAAGTAAAGATGGTGTAACGTGGATAAACCGATCACTTGAAGTAAAGATGGTGTAACGTGGATAAACCGATCACGTGAAGTAAAGATGGTGTAACGTGGATAAACCGATCACTTGAAGTAAAGATGGTGTAACGTGGATAAACCGATCACTTAAAGTAAAGATGGTGTAACGTGGATAAACCGATCACTTGAAGTAAAGATGGTGTAACGTGGATAAACCGATCACGTGAAGTAAAGATGGTGTAACGTGGATAAACCGATCACGTGAAGTAAAGATGGTGTAACGTGGATAAACCGATCACGTGAAGTAAAGATGGTGTAACGTGGATAAACCGATCACGTGAAGTAAAGATGGTGTAACGTGGATAAACCGATCACTTAAAGTAAAGATGGTGTAACGTGGATAAACCGATCACTTAAAGTAAAGATGGTGTAACGTGGATAAACCGATCACATGAAGTAAAGATGGTGTAACGTGGATAAACCGATCACGTGAAGTAAAGATGGTGTAACGTGGATAAACCGATCACGTGAAGTAAAGATGGTGTAACGTGGATAAACCGATCACGTGAAGTAAAGATGGTGTAACGTGGATAAACCGATCACGTGAAGTAAAGATGGTGTAACGTGGATAAACCGATCACTTGAAGTAAAGATGGTGTAACGTGGATAAACCGATCACTTGGAGTAAAGATGGTGTAACGTGGATAAACCGATCACTTAGAGTAAAGATGGTGTAACGTGGATAAACCGATCACGTGAAGTAAAGATGGTGTAACGTGGATAAACCGATCACGTGAAGTAAAGATGGTGTAACGTGGATAAACCGATCACGTGAAGTAAAGATGGTGTAACGTGGATAAACCGATCACGTGAAGTAAAGATGGTGTAACGTGGATAAACCGATCACTTGAAGTAAAGATGGTGTAACGTGGATAAACCGATCACGTGAAGTAAAGATGGTGCAACGTGGATAAACCGATCACGTGAAGTAAAGATGGTGTAACGTGGATAAACCGATCACGTGAAGTAAAGATGGTGTAACGTGGATAAACCGATCACTTGAAGTAAAGATGGTGTAACGTGGATAAACCGATCACTTAAAGTAAAGATGGTGTAACGTGGATAAACCGATCACGTGGAGTAAAGATGGTGTAACGTGGATAAACCGATCACGTGAAGTAAAGATGGTGTAACGTGGATAAACCGATCACTTAAAGTAAAGATGGTGTAACGTGGATAAACCGATCACGTGGAGTAAAGATGGTGTAACGTGGATAAACCGATCACGTGAAGTAAAGATGGTGTAACGTGGATAAACCGATCACGTGAAGTAAAGATGGTGTAACGTGGATAAACCGATCACGTGAGGTAAAGATGGTGTAACGTGGATAAACCGATCACGTGAAGTAAAGATGGTGTAACGTGGATAAACCGATCACGTGAAGTAAAGATGGTGTAACGTGGATAAACCGATCACTTAAAGTAAAGATGGTGTAACGTGGATAAACCGATCACTTGAAGTAAAGATGGTGTAACGTGGATAAACCGATCACTTGAAGTAAAGATGGTGTAACGTGGATAAACCGATCACTTGAAGTAAAGATGGTGTAACGTGGATAAACCGATCACGTGAAGTAAAGATGGTGTAACGTGGATAAACCGATCACTTGAAGTAAAGATGGTGTAACGTGGATAAACCGATCACGTGAAGTAAAGATGGTGTAACGTGGATAAACCGATCACGTGAAGTAAAGATGGTGTAACGTGGATAAACCGATCACGTGAGGTAAAGATGGTGTAACGTGGATAAACCGATCACGTGAAGTAAAGATGGTGTAACGTGGATAAACCGATCACTTAGAGTAAAGATGGTGTAATGTGGATAAACCGATCACTTGAAGTAAAGATGGTGTAACGTGGATAAACCGATCACGTGAAGTAAAGATGGTGTAACGTGGATAAACCGATCACGTGAGGTAAAGATGGTGTAACGTGGATAAACCGATCACATGTTGGGGAATCTCTCCATTAAAACCTAATGACTTCTATTTAAACATTTATTTTTGGCAAGTCAAGGATGATAATCACACTTCGTCTGTGAGAGTAAGATCATACACTATGGAGCCCAAGGGTGCTGTGACCTCTGACCCCCAACGATGATAACTCGTGACCTAAAAACACATTCGGCTGTCAATATTTAATAAAACAGAGAAAAGTGCAGCGGCCATCGTTCCTCACACATCCTCAGACGTCTTCACATCCACTACGACACGTTGGTTCCACGACACTGATCCAGTCTCAGAACACGACGTGAGGCCGGTAAACACACACGGGAGGATGGTATCATCTCTGAGAGACGTTCTGTCAGAACAACAGCTCCCTGACGACAGCGACAGCTTCTTTACTATCACCGTCAACTATTAAAGACAGGTATTTATTTATTAAAACATGTCACGGCTAATGATGACGGCTGAGAGGGAATAAACTGACTGGTTCCATGACGGTGGATGGTTGTTTATTACCTCTGAGACTCAAACACACAAACACGACAAAGACTCACACACACACACACACACACACACACACACACACGTCGGCTAAAATGATTGAAAAATAAAGCTCAAACCTGAGATAACAGATCCACATCATCATCTTTTGATGTGATGACATGAGGAGTCTTTGTCTCTCTTTTAGCTCTGTTTTTGGTCTCCTCCTCCAACAGAAGTCTCTTTAGCTGCTAAAAGCTGCACTAAGTTCACAAGCTAGTAGCTAACGGAGTCCGTCTGCTGTTTACTTAAAATGTGATTTGATTCCGTGGGTTTTGATGTTTTTTAATTATTTGTATCTGCTGTTTTATTGCTGTAACGTGGTTTGTAACCTTGTTAAGAAAAGCTCTGTATGAATAGTTTATTATTGTTTTCATTTCTACTATTATTATTATGAGGCGTTGAGGTTAGGTCTGTTTATGAAACTACGATACCAACACACGGAAACTCGAGTCAATTCCAGCTTGTTACATAAATAGTCTTTTCAAAATAAACTTCCAGCTTCAAAGGAAACGACTCAAGTCAGTTTTATGTAACAAAACTACTTATTTAGTTTTCGTTTGGGTTAAAATAACTACGGAGGTGTTGTTACTGAAGCTACGTGAAGAATAAATCAACGTTCTCGTTTCGGTCTGCTGGAGGAACGGTTGTTTGTGCTTCAGATGTCTTTATACGTCTTCGTTCATACACCACAGCTTTGAACGTCATCTGTATAATCACATTTCATTACTGAGCAGCAGTTCTTTCACACCTTTCTACCTCAGCGTACCTCATTACCCCACTACTACTCTGTCAGCTTCTAAACCATGACGTCTTGTTTTTTGTAATACTCCAATCACCTTCTCTGTTTCTCCAGCTTTTAATCTTTTTTTTGGCGTTTGTTCCGGCGGTTTCAAGCTTTTGTTTTTTCTTGCCAGATATTTCATAACTTCTGCCAAGAACGAGGTTGTTTGAGGTCCTGTTTGTTTGTTTGTTTGTTTGCTTGTTACCCGGCAGGAGATCTTCAAAAGAACAACTTGATAACAGACTTAAATGAAATGAGGTGGAAAGTGAGAACATGGGCCAAAGATCAAGTCAATATGTTTTGGTGCAGATCCCAGATCTGTTTGTGAGTCTTTTCTCTTGAACTGCTGCAGATAGAA
>JAVDOI010000087.1:110505-175505 GCA_032191485.1 Leptoclinus maculatus | reverse complement strand
CTCGGCACCAAACGAGTTTACTGATGCCGTCTGGTTTCTTTTCTGCTGCTGCTCAAGGGCACCACGGCAGCAGGAGTTTGACACCTTTTAATACAAAAGGACACACATTTAAACCAAGGAGCTGACCGGATTCATGTCTCACTATGAAGCAGAGAATCTCCGTCTGTGTGTGTTGTAATGTAAACTACCATCTTTTCTTAAACCTTTGTTGTTTCCTGTGAAGTAAGAACTTTATTTTGAAAGGACTGTATGCATGCATGGAACGAGCAGAAACTAACACGAGGAGCCGTAACTGTGGATGTCACTCTGTAAAGGACCCAATGAAGCTCAGTGATTCTACAGAAACACCACCGGGTAAACCGTTCGGCCCTTCTCTGGTATCGTCCAATTTGCAATACGTGCAAAGAAACATTTGCGTTGGATGTATTTTACAAACTGTCAATTTAAAAATGTTCATATCAGCAAAACTTTGAATTGTTAATATATGAAAACTTCATCTTTAAACTTTCACTAACTTCTCTGTAACACATTTGTCGATCCAGCCTTTTATCCACACTATCACTCTCTCAAATATTACCAATACTTAACAAGACCCATTTTCATAAAGTCTGCAATCATGGATACATCGTTTTAGTGCAACACGTCCTCATCCTTGATCTGATCGACAACAGCTATGTTTAGATGGGTTTACTTTGTTGGGACGTGAGAATCTCTGGTGTCGAAGCCAAATGTCCATCGTCTCGTACCAACATCTTAAATCTTACATTGACTTATTGTGTCTAAAATAAGTCCACATTCAACTATTAAAGTGATAAAGGTGAGTACTGCTGTCTGCCTCCTGACGGACTCTCCACCTGCTCCCTCTAAGTGTGTCACTCCCTGCAGCGTTAACGCTCAGCCGTCATCGTGCCCTCGATATGTCAGCCGGCTGACGGCGTTGGGAGGCAGAGATCGGACGAGGAAACGTTCCGCGTGGAGGTAACTCCCAGCTCGCTCTGTGGGAGGAGATCTGTGTGAGCGGCACACCGCCGGGCTTTGATGCCGGTACGAGGAAGGAGACGAATCCCCCAAAGAGGAAACTACACATCCTGTACACCCAGCATGCATCACGGCAGAGAGGTAGAAAGAGAGGCGAATGTGTTCATTATAATGCCTTCAACATTACGAATGGATAAGTGTGTAATGGTACAGTTCATCCTGAGGGGACCATGAATGTCTGAATCAAATAGTCACAATCCATCCAATACTTGACAAAAATATCGTCCTTATGGTGGCACTACAGGAAAAGTCAGATGATTACATTAAAGTCGATAGGGTTCATCTTCTGGGGAACATGAATATCTGAAAAAGATTTCATGGCAAACCATCCGATCGATGTTGAGATATTTCAGTTCAAATCAAGTCAGAGTGAAATATCTCAATATCTACTGGATGGATTGGCACAGACGTTTGTACGGACATTCGTGGTTCCCAGATGATGTTTTCTAATGACTCTGGTGATCCATTACCAGAGTCATTGAACTACTGCAATGTTGTGAAATTAGTTTCAGACATTCCCCGGCATTGTGTTTAATGCTAATTAGCCAACGTTAGCATGCTAAAACGCTAGACTAAGATGGCGAATATGCTATAAACATAATACCTTATAAACATTAGCATGTTAGCATGCTGATTTTAGCATTAAGCTTGAAGCACCCAGCCACACTGCAGACTGACGCTCATTAAAGTTACTAAGAGGACTTTCATGTAGTGTTGGTTCTGTTGGTCCCTGTGGACTAAAGTGGTCTCTGAGCACCAGCCTCTCTTTAGAAAACCTCTCATTTCACTGCAGCAGGGTCTGACAGTCTGCCCCTCTCAGTCCTGGTTGTCCACGGTGGACCGGTCTCTGCTGGAGGATCAGGGTCTGTCCGAGGTGGACCGGTCTCTGCTGGAGGATCAGGGTCTGTCCGAGGTGGACCGGTCTCTGCTGGAGGATCCGGGTCTGTCCACGGTGGACCGGTCTCTGCTGGAGGATCCGGGTCTGTCCACGGTGGACCGGTCTCTGCTGGAGGATCCGGGTCTGTCCGAGGTGGACCGGTCTCTGCTGGAGGATCTGGGTCTGTCCACGGTGGACCGGTCTCTGCTGGAGGATCCGGGTCTGTCCACGGTGGACCGGTCTCTGCTGGAGGATCTGGGTCTGTCCACGGTGGACCGGTCTCTGCTGGAGGATCTGGGTCTGTCCACGGTGGACCGGTCTCTGCTGGAGGATCAGGGTCTGTCCTAGGTGGACCGGTCTCTGCTGGATGATCTGGGTCTGTCCACGGTGGACCGGTCTCTGCTGGAGGATCCGGGTCTGTCCACGGTGGACCGGTCTCTGCTGGAGGATCCGGGTCTGTCCACGGTGGACCGGTCTCTGCTGGAGGATCCGGGTCTGTCCACGGTGGACCGGTCTCTGCTGGATGATCTGGGTCTGTCCACGGTGGACCGGTCTCTGCTGGAGGATCCGGGTCTGTCCACGGTGGACCGGTCTCTGCTGGAGGATCCGGGTCTGTCCACGGTGGACCGGTCTCTGCTGGAGGATCCGGGTCTGTCCACGGTGGACCGGTCTCTGCTGGAGGATCCGGGTCTGTCCACGGTGGACCGGTCTCTGCTGGAGGATCCGGGTCTGTCCACGGTGGACCGGTCTCTGCTGGAGGATCCGGGTCTGTCCACGGTGGACCGGTCTCTGCTGGAGGATCCGGGTCTGTCCACGGTGGACCGGTCTCTGCTGCTGCTCAGGGTTTTCCCGTCTTTAAGACTGAAGCCTCTGCGGCCCGATTTAATTAGTGAGGCTTTAATACCAATTTAATGGAAAATGAGTTTCAGACGCCGCATGAATTCCACGTGTAGTCTTATAGATTAGGGACTCTGTGCTATAATTAGAGATTGTACTGAGAGAAAAAATAACTCCGTCTTCTAATGTGAGTGTGACTTACAGCTGCTCATGTACATTTAGCCTGAACTTTCTATTCCCACATACCACTGTTACATGCTGCTATATTCTGTATTTACATTCAGATGATAAACATTCTCCAGATGATGACTGTGTCAATAAATCCGTCTGGTGTTATTATCACTAATAATCCTGTAATCACAACTTTCCTCTCCATAACTCAGTGTTGATGCCTTCAGCTCTCACACTGTTTCCTCATTTCTAACTGGAGCCAGTGGAGCTGCAGGTCTGACCTGATGAAGCCTGAACTGTTTTTTTTATTATAAAGCTTTCTAATTACTGACTTTTGATGTTAGTTGAGCTATAAACACTGGCAGAAATGAGGTAGTTTTAGTGTACAAACTGGAAGAACGATTGGTTTATTGGTGCAGCTGCATGCAGGATACTCAGTAAGTATGCAGCAACAAAACAACTTAATAAGGCCGACATCTTAACGTTAAAGTTACGACATTACGAAAACGTTGTTCCATCAACTTTGACAATGTTTGAGCACAAAGCATCGTGATGTAAACACAGAGTCCTGCTCTCTGTATACGTATACGTCTCTGGTAGAGACCTGTCAATCACTGTGTAGCCCCGCCCCTAAAGCATCCCCTGCTTTATGGTCTGTTTGACTCTAAATGGACCATAATGTACTAAATGAACATCATGCTGTATTGAAGAAGACTTGAAACTAGAGATTGAGACCATAAACTCATGTTTACAATGTTTACTGAGGTAATAAATCAAGAGAGAAGTAGAGTCATTTTCTCATAGACTTCTATAGAACCAGAGGAGTCGCCCCCTGGTGGACACTAGAGAGAATGCAGCTTTAACACTTGAAGCTTTGACTCACTCTTCACTCTTCAGAACTGGAGGTTGCGTTACACCTCTAGTGTCAGTTGAAGTGTGAGCACTAAAAGGAGTTTGACATTTTGGGAAACATGATTATTTGCTTTCATTCCTGAGAGTGAGATGTGACGATCGATACCACAGCGGGGGGATTTCTGAACTTTGGACAGAGTCAAGCTAGTTGTTTCCCTCTGCTTCCATTCTTTATGCTAAGTCATGCTAATCCTTTACTAGCTCTATATTTAGCATACAGATATCAAGTGGTATTAATCTGCTCGTATAACTCGCAGCAAGAAAGCAAATAAGCCTATTTCCCAAAAAAAAGTCAAATTTCTCCTTTAAAGTATAAATCACTTAAGGGGTCATCCAAAGTTATCAACATTTTCACAGTAGTACAAAGAGTACTACTTTTTCCAGACCCCCCCCCCCCCCCCAAAGTAGTACATATCAACATTTGTATCACATTACATGACAGAGGTCTAGATTTTAGGAGTCCCAACTATAGACACAAACACAATAATGTGTATATAGAAGATATGTATCCAACAATTTATTATTAAAACCACTTTAAAAGTGCAACCCACACTCTACAACAGACCTGGAAAAAAGTATTCAATATATATGTCGCCAACCACAAACAAATTATGATGTTTTAATATTGTTCATGGAACTTCAAGTCACAAAGACAATTATTGTCCTATTGTTCATGGTAGTTCAAGTCACAACCTTTAATACTTGATAATGTTCACAGCTTTGAAGGTCTTCCTTTTTTTAGTTTGTGCCGAGTCAGTTTCTGATGTTTCAGAAGTTGATACCGAGTCGGGAACAGCTCACTGCACACCGGGCACTGGTGCAATTTACCCCCAATGAGACTACCCCCCCCACCGGCTCGGGCGTTCCTGCAGCGCTTTGTTGCAGCTCTTTCAGCGTCTGACAGGCTCTCGCGCGGCCGTTACATTTTTGGGAAACGGCGTGGACGTCGCAAAGAAACTCGATTCGACTCAATCCGCAGCATTAGAGAGTGTTTGCACGAGATGCCGCTCGCTAGGCGTTAAAAAATGAAAGTTCCGTTCACCGAAAAATATCAACATTTTACGAAACTTTAAAGTCGTACATGAGTGACAACCCCCCCCCGTCGTATGCTTTGTACGACCGTGAAAATGTTGAAAACTCTGGACGGCCCCTAAAGCAGTTCAAATTTCAGCTTCAAACTGAAAAATTTGTAATTTCAGCAAATACCTCAAAATGAACTTTTGGACGAAGACTGGTGGAGTAAGATGGTTGAGTCAACAAAACATTGGACGTTAACACAGGAGGCTGCTCTTTGTTTCAACCAACGGAGGTTTTATTTGATGACAAAGGTCTATAAGAAGTAGTTATATCAATCCAAACCACACGTTTCACTAACCTTACCAACTAAACCTACCCAAACCTCAACTTCTGTGTTTTCACCTCATAAACCTCATCTATCCTGCCGACAGAGGCGTCACATCCAGAAACACCTCTATGTGTCTTTCCGAAGGGAAGTTACCTTTTTGTTTTGTTGAAAAGTAACTGTGTCGGATGCTGATGATCGTAAAGGATCACAGAATCACGTCCTCTTGATTCACAACATTTCTTCCAAGAAAAAAAGTCCAATAAAGTTTGAGACATCACGTGACAGAAGAGCCTCGATATACTGTATGTATATATTGATATAATCCTTCAAACAGTCGTCTAAGTAGTGTCCTCACAATGCAGAAATGTCTTCATTATGACACACACACAGGACAACACTCGTCCCGTGATACGGTCTTTCTTCTCTCTCCGCTCTACTTGCCACACCTGATTATTTACCAGCTAATTAGCGATAGTCAAGGCCATAAATCTCAACCGAAAGAAGATGTGAATACTTAATTTCCTGCTCTGCTGAACAGGAATCGGACCAGATATGAATATATAAGAGTAGCTGCCGAGCAGGGAGACGCCACGACTCGTTCCACTCGTCTCCAGCTCGTCGTGAAGCGTGACAGCAGATTAAACCATGTGAGAACATGTGTGACTGCTGTTGGAAGGCCGCTTAATTTGACGTTTTTGTTTTTAATCTATTATATTCTAAACGTCGTCTCCATTTTTGTCTCCTTTTAAATGTAATGTCACTTATATTTGAATGCCTTTATCTGCCATAAAGCCTATTTAAATGTGCCTTTAATGAAACTTTAAGTTTCCATGTTTAGATTGATCAGGTAGAGCTGCACCGATCAGTATCTTTGGGATCTTTTTCACACCACCAGCTTTGTTCTTTGGTCCATTCTCACGGCTCTCATTAGCGTCGTTTTCATCAAGCAAAACCAACTGAGAGACACAGTTAGCGAATATCTACTGGACATAGCGGAGGATTTAGCAGCTAAAGAGGCAGTTATTTCCCTCAGGAGCTGGTGGAGCTCCTGAGACAAAGGATGGGTCTTAAAACACAGAACTTTCACCCAGGAGACCAACATTCGTGTCACGTAACTGTACTTAACCAACGCCACTCCCGTAGTTATTTTAACCCAAACCACGATCTTTTCCTGAACCAAACTAAGTAGGTTTGTTGCCTTAACACTGCCCAGTGTTAAGGCAACAAACCTACTTAGTTTGGTTGCATGGAAAATGCACGAAAAATAAAATGATGAAGAAATGAAGATACGTTGCTTAAATTGTGACTCTAGTGCTTCTGTCAGCGTCTCGTTGTTTTTAGTAACACACAAGACCCAGGAAAGAAACACAAAACCAGATCCAACTTTGTCAATAAACGGTCAACACAATATTTTAAGATGTTCACAAGTAGAATCTAGTTATTATGCAGTCTGTGAGTGGTTTTACTCCAACAGTAGTCCTCTTTAAATCCTTTATTTCCCGCCCTTGCGTTATCATAGCACAGGGGTTACATGATGAGAAACCTCGAGATGTATTTATCCACCTTTACACAAATCTTCATTCTTCGACAGAATGCAACAAAAATGTGTATTTGTTATTCCAGCTACATCATACACTCAAAGCAACGGAACAAATTATAAGTGCATTACCCAACATGCACTCCTTGTCCTCAAACACAGGGCTCATTTATTTCACTCCTCTTGTTATTTCTGTGCCGTCGTTTCTTCGCTCTTGTCATTTGCGTCTCCGTTTGTCATCTCGTTCAGGTTGAGCTGTTTTTAGAAACCCCACAGGCTTTTTATGTTTCCTCACCTGAACAGTTTGTACTTCATTTCCTCTTCATCCCCCCTCCCCTCCCCCATCAGTGTGGTTTAGCATTTGTGAAAAATCAACTCAACAAAACAACAACAAAAAAGCGAAACATGAGGTTTTGGCGTCTGTCCTGATCTCTGGAGACCTACGAGAAGGAGGCTTTGAATAAGAGTGGAATAACAAGAAGAGTCTTTGTAATGCACTGAAATGACTACTTATTCAAATGAACTGTTGCAGGGATGAGAACAAGCCGTCAGGACGTCTCGTATGGGAAGATCTTTAGCTCCCGATATAGTTCTGAACCTTAAAGCTGTTTAAGCTGAAACTTAAAGCGTGTACTTTAATAACCAATGTAATCACATTACATTCAAGTTGAAATGTTACTCAAGAAGCCAAAGACAAAGGTGATTACGTTTGATAGATTACGTGGGACACATGGTGTGTAGAGCTCCAATTACCAGAACACTTCACGATCATCTTTGTCAAGTAACATTAGAGTTGCCTTCAGTGGGGATTGAACCCACAACCTTCTGGCTGTAAGAAAGACTAAAGCTTGTAGTTATCAGATTTACGCAATATTAAAAGGCAGCGGCAAAAGACTTGAATCAGTTTTAAATATCTGTTTATTATCTACTAACCATTAGGTTACTATGACAAGTCACCAGTTAACACGGTCACCGGTTAAAGTGAAACACCGCTCTGAACTCTGCAGAACCTGAGTCGATTCTGACAACCGAACCTGAAACAACCAGACCTTTAGATGCTGCTCACAGTTTTAATTCAACGTTTTAAAGCTTGTTAACTCGACTGGATGTTCTGGAACAAAACAACACTTCTGTTGACAACATGCACACGAATATTTATGATGAGGTCGGCTGTATGAAAAGGTCTCTAGATAACACGAGATCCTGGACTCAAAGCAGACAGCGACCACAGAGGAACGAAGCCCGTCGCTTTTGAAGGTTTCCACGGCTGCTGAGTTTTCAATGAATATTCATAGACTGTAAACCCCCCCCCCCCCCCCCCCCCCCCCCATCCCCTGCTGATCGGAGACGGCTGTCATCAAACCCTTTCAACATAGAAAAAAATCCATTCATCTCTCTTTTTCCCGCAGCCGATTGATAAACCGAGGAGAAAACATTTCCCTCCACGTCCCGGAGAAAACGATGTTTTTTTGCAGAACTGCGTTCAGAAGCAAATGTCTCTGTTCACACACAGAACATGAAAATCAATCAGGTCGGTAGTGGTCTGCGTTCAGAGCATGACAAACACCGGGAATGAGAGGGTTCTGTAAATAAGATATTACTCTACGGACTGCCGTATTCCCTTCAACAATTTTCCTTTAAAATGAGTGCCAATTATAAGCAGGAGTCAACCCACCCCCCCCCCCCAACCACTCCTGCAGTGCAGCCGTATCACATTTTAAATTTAAATCTGAGGCGATATTCCTAGCAGATGAGACGCGGCTTTATGGGGGTTTTAACTATCTGTTGCTTTCAGGAAAGAAACAGAAAACCTCCTCTTCTTCAAAGGGGCTGCCAGGTAAACAGGTAACGTTAAGATCGGAGGACAAACGGTGAGAGTGGGGCTGAATTTAAATGTCAGAGTGTGATAAACTTTACAGAACCAGCGTCCTTGTTTTTATAGCTCTACATGCTGAGTGCCTGTCCAACCGTGTGGATCATTTACCCTCCGAGAGGCCGCCATCGAGGGGTAATTATGAGGGGGGTTTGTCTCCAGTTCTGAAGAGTGAAGTCAAAGCTTCATGTGTTAAAGCTGCATTCTCTCTAGTGTCCACCAGGGGGCGACTCCTCTGATTGTATAGAAGTCTATGAGAACATGACTCTACTTCTCTCTTGATTTATTACCTCAGTAAACATTGTAAACATGAGTTTATGGTCTCAATCTCTAGTTTCAAGTCTTCTTCAATACAGCATGATGTTCATTTAGTACATGATGGTCCATTTAGAGTCAAACAGACCATAAAGCAGGGGATGCTTTAGGGCGGGGCTACACGGTGATTGACAGGTCTCTACCAGAGACGTATACGGCGTCTCTACGTCACTCCTCCTCAGTCCATGTATGGTCACTTCTGTTCACTGGTTAAGGAAAAAAACAAGATGGCGACGGCGATAATCACCGAACTCAAGGCTTCAAAACGTCAGTCCACAAACCAATGAGTGACTACCTCCACTCCTTATATACAGTCTGTGGTTTGTCCTCTGGTAGCTGCACAGTAAACAGCTCACATGAATAACAGCATCGCCCCTCGCGCTATCAAACAGCTCGGAACGGCACTCAAATCTGTCACGTTTCCTCGCGTGAGATCTCACTTCTGCCGGTCGGGGCCGCGGAACGTTAACAGGAACGTTAACAGAACAGCAGACGGACATCCGAGAGGCTTCGGGGGGGGGGGGGCGCATTCAGACGGGAAAACGGGCTCGTCGTGAGACCACGATGCCGTTCTGCACCGTTTGACTCGACCTGCCTGTTTCCCACCATTATGTGGAGTTTGTACACAGGAATGTAACACAATCTGTACACGTGTCACCGTCGGAGCACTGAGGGTACTTTTGTAAAAAGAAGGTTTAGACGCACTTGTTGAAACACACACAGGGTGGTTTCTTTTTTCCAGATAAAAGGAAATAGTTTAAGTGAGTCAGAGCAGAAAGAAACCCCACAGAGCAGCTGCAGACAATCACAATGTCATTTTATAACCTGGTACTTTGTCCTCTCATGCTTGAGGACTTTTCCTTGACACTTCTATACGGTTAAGTTGCTGCCATTATTAAAACCTGCCTCCTGTCAATGACAGAATCATTAGATGTGTTTGTGTCAAAGTTTAGTTGGACTTTAGCCACAGTGCATTACTGGGGCTACTGGGTTAGCCTTTCGTAGCCTTCGTGCTACTGGGTTAGCTCGCTGAGCTCTCACTCGATTTGTGGCTGAGTGGATGTGTGCTCATGAACTGGTGAACTACTGGACTTCAGTGAATACGTTAACATGCACACTTGACAATAACTTGAACTATTCCACTATGATTCCAGCATTCTTCCAGCATGTGTCTCTATGGCAGTTTGCCCGTTTATCTTGCCGATCATTGTGCACATGGTTGTACATTGGTTGTACATTGGTTGTACATTGGTTGTACATTGGTTGTACATTGGTTGTACATTGGTTGTACATTGGTTGTACATTTGTTGTACATTTGTTGTACATTTGTTGTACATTTGTTGTACATTTGTTGTACATTTGTTGTACACAAACCGACTGGCCGACAGTTTGCAGAGATCCCTGCAACTGAAACAAAGTGTGACACAAACTAGTTTAAATGTCGCAGTTAGTGCCGACTTTAAATTCAAACTTGTGTTCAGTTGGTGCGACAGGCTGCTGTGGTTGAATATTTCATCCCTACAGCTCACTGGTCTCTGCTGACAGATATGTCAAGTGTAACTTCACATAGTTTCAAAAGCGTCTGATCGGCTAAAAGTTGAAACAAAATGAACTAGCTTGTCTGATTTTGCCACAGTGCCACTTGGAAGTCATGAAGCATCCAAAAGGTTTGATGAACAAAATAAAAAAACACAAAAATAACACGGAGCGTCTGAGAACTTACCTTCTCTCCAGAATGTGATCGTGAAATATCGCTGCCAGACCAACTGAGAATTCATGTAATTTATATGAATTACTCATATACACTCTTATTGTTCCCGGAGAAGAGAGCTTTCAAAAAGCAGTCGGCATTTCAAAAGAGCAAAGTAAAAATATATATTGCGTTACGTTATAGCTGCTGAACCTTTCAACGCTGTCATCATCGGATATTCTGTATATTTTGTGCAGCCACATTTCAAAGAGCTGTTTACTTGTTTGTCCGTAGTATGTTTTGTTAGGTTGTTCATGCTACACTTTCTTCAAACTTTGGCCTAAGAGAGAAGTCATTCATGTGTATGAATAATAATAATAATAACAACTTTTAAAACCATCCACGGTAGACAGCCGGCGTGAGATTCATAAATGAATTAATATACAAATGATGTAAAACTGCACGAAGACTTCCTGTTCATAATGCTGGTGATTTAGATGTAATGGCGCCGGGCAATTGTGCAGCTCTTAATATCAAGAAAAGATTAAGTGTAATAAATACAGGAGGTGTTTAAAGTATTCCTGCCGTATGAAGTTTAATGTGTTCTGCACAAATGCAGCATCTTTGTTGTATAATTAGTTGTTGAAACATACAAATCAATACTGAGTGAAAGACACACCTCAGTGTGATTTCACGCTTTTGTTTTGTAAAGAAAACGAGTCACTCACATGACGGAGACGATGTCGCCTCGTTGGACCTCGTAGTTCCTCACGCTCCAACGGTTCAGCAGGACGACGTCACAATCAGACCCCCCCTCTGGGTTCAGGAAGGGCTGCAGGGACAATAATACAGTTGATCTAAATCAGTTCACATCAACACATCTGTGTACAGGAGACATCCACGACAGAGACAATGAGTAAAACGTCAGATGAGGTGGTGAGTCGGTGTAACACAGCAGAACTAAACAGTCTAGAAATAGTTTGCACAAAAACACACACATGGATGTTCCAGTAGGTCTGTTTGAAAGCACCACTGTGGAGATGAAAACTAAAGCAGTGTAGCCACAATTGTTAGCTAACAATCAAACATGAAGGAGCCGCAGTCAAACAAGTGTTTTGTTTGAGATTAAAAAGTCGGTTCACGAATGTCAAAAATGACACAAACTCCAAAATCGGCTCTGCTGTCGCTGTACACTGTACACTGTTCTTTTTTAAAATCAACAATTTAGCAGCTACGCGGATAGCTGGCTTAGCCAACAGCTTTAATGCCCACTAGCTGGCGTGCTAAATGCTAGTTAGCAGGCAGGCTAGCTTAGTGACTAAAAGGCATGCTAGTTGTGTAGTTAACATGCTAGTTGTGTAGTGGTTAATGTGCTATTTGTGTAGTGGTTAACGTGCTAGTTGTGTAGTTGTTAACGTACTAGAGGTGTAGTTGTTAACGTGCTAGACGTGTAGTTAACATGCTAGTTGTGTAGTTGTTAACGTGCTAGACATGTAGTTGTTAACGTGCTAGTTGTGTAGTGGTTAACGTGCTAGACGTGTAGTTGTTAACGTGCTAGTTGTGTAGTGGTTAACGTGCTAGACATGTAGTTAACATGCTAGTTGTGTAGTTGTTAACGTGCTAGACATGTAGTTGTTAACGTGCTAGACGTGTAGTGGTTAACGTGCTAGAGGTGTAGTTGTTAACGTGCTAGTTGTGTAGTTGTTAACGTGCTAGACGTGTAGTTGTTAACGTGCTAGTTGTGTAGTGGTTAACGTGCTAGACATGTAGTTAACATGCTAGTTGTGTAGTTAACATGCTAGACGTGTAGTTAACATGCTAGTTGTGTAGTTAACATGCTAGACGTTTAGTGGTTAACATGCTAGACGTGTAGTGGTTAACGTGCTAGTTGTGTAGTGGTTAACGTGCTAGTTGTGTAGTGGTTAACGTGCTAGTTGTGTAGTGGTTAACGTGCTAGTCGTGTAGTGGTTAACGTGCTAGTTGTGTAGTGGTTAACGTGCTAGTCGTGTAGTGGTTAACGTGCTAGTTGTGTAGTGGTTAACGTGCTAGTTGTGTAGTGGTTAACGTGCTAGTTCTGTAGTGGTTAACGTGCTAGTTGTGTAGTGGTTAACGTGCTAGTTGTGTAGTGGTTAACGTGCTAGTTGTGTAGTGGTTAACGTGCTAGTTGTGTAGTGGTTAACGTGCTAGTTGTGTAGTAGTTAACGTGCTAGTTGTGTAGTGGTTAACGTGCTAGTTGTGTAGTAGTTAACGTGCTAGTTGTGTAGTGGTTAACGTGCTAGTTGTGTAGTGGTTAACGTGCTAGTTGTGTAGTGGTTAACGTGCTAGTTGTGTAGTGGTTAACGTGCTAGTTGTGTAGTGGTTAACGTGCTAGTTGTGTAGTGGTTAACGTGCTAGTTGTGTAGTGGTTAACGTGCTAGTTGTGTAGTGGTTAACGTGCTAGTTGTGTAGTGGTTAACGTGCTAGTTGTGTAGTGGTTAACGTGCTAGTTGTGTAGTGGTTAATGAATTAGCCCTGTAGGCTGCTAACGCACTAGACTGTTAACACTAAAGAAGAAAATGAACAACTCTTGGATGGAGGCCGTGACATTTTTTTACAGACATTCGTGATGCCGATTATGAATCTTACAGACTTTTAATTCTGCACTTGAATGTGCATGCTGAAGCCCTATGCACCTTGATTCATTATTAAGCGTCGTTGGTTTCCACATACTTTGAGTTTAATTCTCCACTACAACTACATCTATATGCCAAACACAGGAATCCACACATCGATAACATGAATAAAAATGCATTTAATGGAGCTACTTCACTTTTATAGAAAGCTTGTCGGCCTGAATGTTAGTTTGTAGAATGGATTTTAGAGATGATGAAATGATGTTAATTTGACATGAAAAAAAAAGATTTTAACAAATTTATGTTAGAAAATATTTAACAATAATGCAGCATGTAATTCCATCCATTTCTCCTGCTACCTCCAACCGGGTGATTCTTTTTTTTTTACCGTGAATTATCAAACCACCTTAACGAGGTCTCTTATGGTTGTTGAAGCAAAATGTATGTGCTAACTGATGGGTGGTAAAATGCTTCACATGGCACCTTCAAGGACATATTTCTCCCCAAAATATTGATATGGTATATTGTATCAGTTGCTCACTGCTGCAGGATTTCTGCCCCAGTTAGCCAGCTATATATCATTATGGTGAAAATACATTTCATATTTTTTGTCAATTTAGGTTTCTGTAATGTAAATCTTGCCTTTAAAAATGAACAAACAGAAGTGATTTTCACATTTAAGTCCAATAATTACAAAGTGCTTACAGAATATATGACCATTTTAAAAGAAAATGATTTGGTTTAAGAATCATTTCCTTGTATCCAGGCAGCCGCTGCTTTCAGTTCATTTCAATATCATCATATAATCAACTGGCAGAGCCTGGAGACTTGCTTCTAATAGGTAATCCATGAGTGGATCATTTTCTAATCAAAGTTCTGTAATCAACTCGTGAGCAGAGACGTTCTCTCCCTCAGAGGCAGCTGCTTTTCCTTTTTGTTTCATCACTGCAGTCAATTCATCACAGCTCTCACCTCAGGTGTTAGAGCTTCTCTGAGCTGATGGCTTGTAAGATGAGAAATAAAGTTCATAAATTAACTGAATTTTATAAAACGTTTTGTAAAAAAATATCAGCATTATCAACATACTGTATGTAAGAAAAGGATGTAGTCACCCATTGGGTTGTGGACTACCGATTTGAAGCCTCAAGTTTGGTATTTTGGCCGTCGCCATCTTGGTTTTTGGGAGCCAGAAATGAGCAATCACAGTGTAGCCCCGCCCCTAAAGCATCCCCTGCTTCATGGTCTGTTTGACTCTAAATGGACCATAATGTACTAAATGAACATCATGCTGTATTGAAGAAGACTTGAAACTAGAGATTGAGACCATAAACTCATGTTTACAATGTTTACTGAGGTAATAAATCAAGAGAGAAGTAGAGTCATTTTCTATAGACTTCTATAGAACCAGAGGAGTCGCCCCCTGGTGGACACTAGAGAGAATGCAGCTTTAACACATGAAGCTCTGACTTCACTCTTCAGACCTGGAGGTTGCAGCTTATTGGCCTACATGTTGGACAAAGTGGTGCAAGAAAAGTCAGTTTGAAGTCATTTAGAAACGTGTCTCCGTTTAATAGTTTGTCCACCAGAGAGGATGTTTATTTTCAAACGTAAAATGTCCAAAATGTTATTTAAAATGTCAATATCTCTAAATTCAAGTATTGGTCAGGCTCAAATATTCAGTATCTAAATTATTTGTTAAGTACATAAAAGCTAAAGTTTGGGATTGGTTGGTCATCTTCCTCCTTTATTGATCAAAACACACATTTCCTCTGTCGCGTCGCCCTGACAGCTCAATCACACGCTCACAAAGTCATTACTCTCACATCTCGGTTTGTGTCGCCTCACGTCGGCGGATCCACGCGTGATGAAGCGCGCTCACGCCGGCGAGCGGCGCGCCGAGCGTGTCATTTAAAAACAGGATGTGTGAAGGTTCCATTTCACGCCTGCCGGGGAAATATTTGACAGGATTTCTCTCATGTGTCGGTCCCAATATAAATACCTGAGTTCATACAGTCGGATACTTCATCAGCTCCGTATTACAAGCTAAACTCCTGAGGAGATGTAAAAAGGTGCGACAGTTCGGCTGCAGCAGATTGTCCGATCACTCATTTTTACAGCCATTAAGCAGGAGAAACGGTATAAATAAACAACTTATTCCAGTGTCCTGACCTCTTGACCTCTGTGGGTTCATCATTAAACATGATGCACGGACGGGGTTTTATAAATCGAGAGATACAGAACACGTTACAACTTTTGGGAAATGATTCACAACTAAATCATCTTCGTTTGATGAAACCGTTGTGATTGTGCTAAATTCTACTGTGACTTCTCTAATGTGCTTTATTCAATGTTAGACCAGGTGTGATGATGGAGCTTCCTTCAAAGGGAGTAACCAGATGGGAGTGCAGATAGTAATCACAGAATGTTTAACTTAGAGGTAGTAAACCAGATTAGGATCCTAAATGTTTAGTGAACTGTTGTAAATTGTGTAGATTAGGAACAAAAACAGATGCCTGAGTGAGAACCCCCCCCCCTGTGGACTGACCCTTTAAAAGATGTACTCAGACTGGACACAGCTCTCTGTGATGAATAACTATTGTAAAGACAAGCTTCTTTTCTCAATGTTTCTTGTTCAGTGTTCAGTGTTATCGGACTCACTCGGGACTATTAAAGAGTCTTTTCCACCACACCGTGCAGCCAAAAGACTGAAAAAAGCTTCTTTAATATTCGTCAGACATGCAGCAGTGAATTAAGAGAACCAATTTATTCAAAATATATTATTTAATATGTTTTAAATAAGCAAGATAAATTGAATACGTTTAATTAAATACACTCAGTTTAAGAGCAGGAGTTCACACACTTCTTTCAGGGAATTTAAATTCTCTTGATCGTGTGTTCTCGTCATGAATTAAGAAGTCAAACTGTTCATATTTCATATTCGTGACCGTACGCTGCTCAAAAAAACACTGTTTCCATGACAACAACCCAAAGCTCTGCAAAATAAAGGATGAAGGAACAGAGTGAAACACAAGAAGAGTGAAACACGAGAAGAGTGAAACACGAGAAGAGTGAAACACAAGAAGAGTGAAGCACGAGAAGAGTGAAGCACGAGAAGAGTGAAACACGAGAAGAGTGAAGCACGAGAAGAGTGAAGCACGAGAAGAGTGAAACACGAGAAGAGTGAAGCACAAGAAGAGTGAAACACGAGAAGAGTGAAACACGAGAAGAGTGAAACACAAGAAGAGTGAAACACGAGAAGAGTGAAACACGAGAAGAGTGAAACACGAGAAGAGTGAAGCACGAGAAGAGTGAAACACGAGAAGAGTGAAGCACGAGAAGAGTGAAACACGAGAAGAGTGAAGCACGAGAAGAGTGAAACACGAGAAGAGTGAAACACGAGAAGAGTGAAGCACGAGAAGAGTGAAACACGAGAAGAGTGAAACACGAGAAGAGTGAAGCACGAGAAGAGTGAAGCACGAGAAGAGTGAAACACGAGAAGAGTGAAACACGAGAAGAGTGAAGCACGAGAAGAGTGAAGCACGAGAAGAGTGAAACACGAGAAGAGTGAAACACGAGAAGAGTGAACACGAGAAGAGTGAAGCACGAGAAGAGTGAAGCACGAGAAGAGTGAAACACGAGAAGAGTGAAACACGAGAAGAGTGAAGCACGAGAAGAGTGAAACACGAGAAGAGTGAAACACGAGAAGAGTGAAGCACGAGAAGAGTGAAGCACGAGAAGAGTGAAACACGAGAAGAGTGAAACACGAGAAGAGTGAAGCACGAGAAGAGTGAAGCACGAGAAGAGTGAAACACGAGAAGAGTGAAACACGAGAAGAGTGAAGCACGAGAAGAGTGAAGCACGAGAAGAGTGAAACACGAGAAGAGTGAAACACGAGAAGAGTGAACACGAGAAGAGTGAAGCACGAGAAGAGTGAAGCACGAGAAGAGTGAAACACGAGAAGAGTGAAACACGAGAAGAGTGAAGCACGAGAAGAGTGAAACACGAGAAGAGTGAAACACGAGAAGAGTGAAGCACGAGAAGAGTGAAGCACGAGAAGAGTGAAACACGAGAAGAGTGAAACACGAGAAGAGTGAAGCACGAGAAGAGTGAAGCACGAGAAGAGTGAAACACGAGAAGAGTGAAACACGAGAAGAGTGAAGCACGAGAAGAGTGAAACACGAGAAGAGTGAAGCACGAGAAGAGTGAAGCACGAGAAGAGTGAACACGAGAAGAGTGAAGCACGAGAAGAGTGAAGCACGAGAAGAGTGAAACACGAGAAGAGTGAAACACGAGAAGAGTGAAACACGAGAAGAGTGAAACACGAGAAGAGTGAAGCACGAGAAGAGTGAAACACGAGAAGAGTGAAACACGAGAAGAGTGAAGCACGAGAAGAGTGAAACACGAGAAGAGTGAAGCACGAGAAGAGTGAAACACGAGAAGAGTGAAGCACGAGAAGAGTGAAGCACGAGAAGAGTGAAGCACGAGAAGAGTGAAGCACGAGAAGAGTGAAACACGAGAAGAGTGAAGCACGAGAAGAGTGAAGCACGAGAAGAGTGAAACACGAGAAGAGTGAAGCACGAGAAGAGTGAAACACGAGAAGAGTGAAACACGAGAAGAGTGAAGCACGAGAAGAGTGAAACACGAGAAGAGTGAAGCACGAGAAGAGTGAAGCACGAGAAGAGTGAAACACGAGAAGAGTGAACACGAGAAGAGTGAAGCACGAGAAGAGTGAAGCACGAGAAGAGTGAAGCACGAGAAGAGTGAAACACGAGAAGAGTGAAGCACGAGAAGAGTGAAGCACGAGAAGAGTGAAGCACGAGAAGAGTGAAACACGAGAAGAGTGAACACGAGAAGAGTGAAGCACGAGAAGAGTGAAGCACGAGAAGAGTGAAACACGAGAAGAGTGAAGCACGAGAAGAGTGAAACACGAGAAGAGTGAAACACGAGAAGAGTGAAGCACGAGAAGAGTGAAACACGAGAAGAGTGAACACGAGAAGAGTGAAACACGAGAAGAGTGAAACACGAGAAGAGTGAAACACAAGAAGAGTGAAACACACTTCTCTCACTCCGTCTGACTTCAGCTGCAGAGTAACCTCACTGTGTTGTGTTTCAGACGTAAAAAAGGGAATAAAATCAACCAGTCGACACCTTAATAGTTATCTAATTAACATGCTAAATGTTTTTAGTAACATCTCCACTGTTATCAGCGGTGAAGAGCCTCTCTGAGTCTGTTTAATGATGCAGAACCTTCACAGTCTACAGTCTAGAGGCTCCAAAGCTTCATGTGTTAAAGCTGCATTCTCTCTAGTGTCCACCAGGGGGCGACTCCTCTGGTTGTATAGAAGTCTATGAGAAAATGACTCTACTTCTCTCTTGATTTATTACCTCAGTAAACATTGTAAACATGAGTTTATGGTCTCAATCTCTAGTTTCAAGTCTTCTTCAATACAGCATGATGTTCATTTAGTACATTATGGTCCATTTAGAGTCAAACAGACCATAAAGCAGGGGATGCTTTAGGGGCGGGGCTACACAGTGATTGACAGGTCTCCTCCTCAGTCCAGATATGGTCACTTCATGTTCACTGGAGACGAACAAAACTCCGAACTCGAGACCAATCACAGGTCACATTAAATCGAAGGCTTGTGGTGATCGGCTGGTTTTGATACTACTTGGTAGTTATTTCCTACCTAACGCTGTGTTGTTTTTTACTCTCTTAATGTCTAATCTTCTTGTAATTACTAAAATGTTTTCACTACTTTATTATTCTACCAAGCTGCACAGAGACTTCGGGTGGAAAAGAGCACATTTTATTCAACCTGTTCAGCAGCGTCACATCTCCCCTGATTTCATATAAGATGAATGACATCCGTGCATTGTCCAAATAAAGACACACAACATAAAACCTCTTTGGACTTTTACAGCAGAACAATCAGGATCAGCAGATCTTTCACCCGGCGTGCCGACAGACGGCATTGTGGGAATATTACAGACGAGATAGCGGCCGGCAGACCACTGTCGGGTCATCGTGTGTCTTCAGCTTTTTTAATAACAGCAACATATTATTCAGACGGAGAATAAAGAGCTGAGATGTTTCTATTACAGTCTGAAAACATCTCATTTAGTCAACACGTTTCCTGCTTTAAAACAAACACTGTCAGACTCGTCTCTCAGAGGTCGGCGTCGTGACCCCGACACACGCCGCTACATGAATATACAACACCAACCAAAAGAGGCGACACGCTGTTTTAATATTCATGCTCATTAAAAATGGAGAGCAGATTGTTTGATGCATAATGCATAACACGCGTCGGTATAATAGGCCGCACGACAGGAAACCAACTCGGTCAAAACCCAACAGGCACTTGTTTATGTATTTATTTCATTTATTTATTGTTTTTTTACATCTGTGCCTCTCAATGAGGAAGAGTTGTTTACCGTCTGGATGAGAGTAGAAGGAGGCCATGCATGGAGAGGTGGTTCTTCTCCAACATGGCCTCCGGTAACGTTACCGGCTTTGTGTCCTCAGTTATTTACTTATTTATTACTTCTGTCTCCGTATTTCTAATATGCAGTCAAGTACATTCAATGTTGTTTATATAGATCAATATCACAAATTGAACTCGAGGGGCTTTAGAGTCTGTACAGACGACGACACCCTCAATGTTCTGACTCTATAACTCTATAACTACATCACTAACTACAGCATTGCCTTAAAATGATGACCCATTTTATTAATACAAGAAAAGAATACAACAACCACAGCAGAGTGTTGATATCACAGGTATTTTGTCAGATATTTATAGGTTTCTATTATAATGCGAGTATAGGTTTTCTTGTTTTTAATGGTCATCATCCTCAATAATCTTTATCTATGGAACACTTTTCATACACGAGATGTAGCACGAACTTTACAAACAAAATGTAAACGCTTGTTTTAAAAAGGACCGGTGTGTTGGATTTTGTTTTCATGTAAAGAGGGAGCTGGAGGCGGAGTCCGCCATGTTTCTACAGTAGCCCAGAACAGACAAACCAAACTCTGGCTCTAGAGAGACTTTCATGATTTAACGTCGTCGCCTGTAGGCCACCGTAGTTCTCCGACACAGTCTACAACCTGACCACTAGATGGCACTAGATCCTACACACTGCTCCTTTAAACGAGGGTGCAAAGACCATAAAATGAAACCGCAACACATAAGACGGAACCACCAAGACGGCCGTTTGTGTTGCAGTTTCAGTTTTTAGAACCATAACTTACACTACTATTATTAACATTATAGAGATATTTTTACTGCTAAAACAATCACACATATTTTAGAGTATTTGAGGTGTTTCCTGCCGAATCTCTTTCTCTTGGGGGTAAAAACAAGTCTGAGGCAGAAGCCATTCATCTATATTCTTAATGGTTTCACATATAAGTTCAAGCAGCTTCAACCACAGCGATTAAAAAGATCAGACATGGACTCTAAAATGTGCTTTTCTTCTTCTTCTCTCTCTCTGCCTCTTTTATTCCAACAATCCAACAAGTGGTCCGGATGCCGTGACCTCTGACCTCATTAATAGTAGTTCATAAAGTGGACTTGTTGCGACGTCTCACCTGCATCGACGCTCCCTCCACTCGCGCCACGTAGGCGAACCGATCCAGGACGGTGACCGTGACGGGAACGGCGACGAAGAAGCCGCTAACGAACGCCCGCAGGTAGCGCCGGCCCGCCGTCGCCTGCTGAGCCATCACCTGGAACAGGAAGCAACGGCAACAGGTGACTGAAAGGTAAAGTTGGTAATCTTCTTCCACAAAAACATATTTGAGAATTTTAAATGTTCATTACATCCTGACAATAATCGATGAATCAAATGCTCCGATAGAAAAAAAAGAATCGGTATCTGTGGCTGTCACAGGACTGTAATAAAGAGGCTAAGTCCCGCCCCCTCAGGTGAACCATCGTGGGACTTTATTGCATTAAAAATATGTAAAGTAGCCAACGTGGGAGACAAATAATTATTTTAATTGTGCCATGAATTACACATGTGATGTTTGTCAATTTAAAAGATAATTTTGCACAAAGAGAAAGTTGCATTTTGTTGTAAAAGTATAAGACTGAAAATATGTATTTATACAGACGACACACCCAAAAGTGTCTTTAAGTGACGTCTCTCTGAAGCTACGATGTGTGTAGTACCAGGATGTTCTCTCACTCGTTCTCTTCCTGTCTGATCAAAAGAGTCAAAACACATCAGGTGAGATAACGTTACATTTGGACCATAGCTAAGTTAGCTAGCATGACAAGCTAACGGCCATGTCGGTGTTAGTGACGTATAAGAGACGAGACGTAGTTTTCACAAAACTAAATGATGCTACCACAAACTGAGAATTTCTTTACTTACAAAAATCTTTTAAACTGACAAACATTTGTGTAATTCATGACACAATTCAAACTGGTTGTAAGAACTCATTGCTCTTCAACAAGCTGCTGTCTTAACAGCTGTGATTACTAACAGCGGCCATGTTTGTTGTTTACGTTCATAGTGATAATTTCAGGGGGAGTGTCTTTGAAAGGATCGGGCTGCCAGTGTTGAAGACTTGGAGACTTTATTTACGAGATTGAAATGGTACATTGTCATCATTCACCCATTGACACCCATTCATACACTGATGGCAACATGAGGACCATCCAACCGTTCACACCATTCATACACCGAAGGCAACATCAGGACCATCCAACCGTTCACACCATTCATACACCGAAGGCAACATCAGGACCATCCAACCGTTCACACCATTCATACACCGAAGGCAACATCAGGACCATCCAACCGTTCACACCATTCATACACCGAAGGCAACATCAGGACCATCCAACCGTTCACACCCATTCATACACCGAAGGCAACATCAGGACCATCCAACCGTTCACACCCATTCATACACCGAAGGCAACATCAGGACCATCCAACCGTTCACACCCATTCATACACCGAAGGCAACATCAGGACCATCCAACCGTTCACACCCATTCATACACCGAAGGCAACATCAGGACCATCCAACCGTTCACACCCATTCATACACCGAAGGCAACATCAGGACCATCCAACCGTTCACACCCATTCATACAACGAAGGCAACATCAGGACCATCCAACCGTTCACACCCATTCATACACCGAAGGCAACATCAGGACCATCCAACCGTTCACACCCATTCATACACCGAAGGCAACATCAGGACCATCCAACCGTTCACACCCATTCATACACCGAAGGCAACATCAGGACCATCCAACCGTTCACACCCATTCATACACCGAAGGCAACATCAGGACCATCCAACCGTTCACACCCATTCATACACCGAAGGCAACATCAGGACCATCCAACCGTTCACACCCATTCATACAACGAAGGCAACATCAGGACCATCCAACCGTTCACACCCATTCATACACCGAAGGCAACATCAGGACCATCCAACCGTTCACACCCATTCATACAACGAAGGCAACATCAGGACCATCCAACCGTTCACACCCATTCATACACCGAAGGCAACATCAGGACCATCCAACCGTTCACACCCATTCATACACCGAAGGCAACATCAGGACCATCCAACCGTTCACACCCATTCATACACCGAAGGCAACATCAGGACCATCCAACCGTTCACACCCATTCATACACCGAAGGCAACATCAGGACCATCCAACCGTTCACACCCATTCATACACCGAAGGCAACATCAGGACCATCCAACCGTTCACACCATTCATACACCGAAGGCAACATCAGGACCATCCAACCGTTCACACCCATTCATACAGCGAAGGCAACATCAGGACCATCCAACCGTTCACACCCATTCATACACCGAAGGCAACATCAGGACCATCCAACCGTTCACACCCATTCATACACCGAAGGCAACATCAGGACCATCCAACCGTTCACACCCATTCATACACCGAAGGCAACATCAGGACCATCCAACCGTTCACACCCATTCATACACCGAAGGCAACATCAGGACCATCCAACCGTTCACACCATTCATACACCGAAGGCAACATCAGGACCATCCAACCGTTCACACCCATTCATACACCGAAGGCAACATCAGGACCATCCAACCGTTCACACCATTCATACACCGAAGGCAACATCAGGACCATCCAACCGTTCACACCCATTCATACACCGAAGGCAACATCAGGACCATCCAACCGTTCACACCCATTCATACACCGAAGGCAACATCAGGACCATCCAACCGTTCACACCATTCATACACCGAAGGCAACATCAGGACCATCTAACCGTTCACACCCATTCATACACCGAAGGCAACATCAGGACCATCCAACCGTTCACACCCATTCATACACCGAAGGCAACATCAGGACCATCCAACCGTTCACACCATTCATACACCGAAGGCAACATCAGGACCATCTAACCGTTCACACCCATTCATACACCGAAGGCAACATCAGGACCATCCAACCGTTCACACCATTCATACACCGAAGGCAACATCAGGACCATCCAACCGTTCACACCATTCATACACCGAAGGCAACATCAGGACCATCCAACCGTTCACACCATTCATCGAGTCGAGTGTCTGAAGATTTCCAACCGTAGCTTTAATACCAATATTATGTGTATAAAGATAAAAGGCTTATACAACCAATCACTGCCTCACACAGGACTGAACATCCCTCTCCAATAAAAGGACTCATTGCTCCATTAATCAGTCCAACACATGTAGAGTTTCATCTACATGAGCCCGACTGACTACAACATGCAGGAGAAGGAGTTCTCTTCCTGTCAATTTCCACCGCAGGTTTGTTGATTGGACACTGAACAACACATTAAACTGAGCCGGTTCTCCCCAGGACAGATTCTTCTTCTTTTCTTTTTTTTTTTATCCGCTTGGCTTTTCACAGGAAGCCCAGACAGGCGTGAAATGACTGACCGGCCGGCAGCAGCGGCAGCAGCCGTGCACCGCTGCCTTCAGCTAACAGCCTCGTCTGGACGTCCACTGTCCTCACTCTGGAGATCTGCTGCAGCCCATTATTACCTCCACATCAGCATCACATCAAACATCATCAGGAGCACGATGAAGCAACACTTTTAAAACACAACATGGTGGGACGGAGACAGAGCTCCACAATGTGGCGCCAAAGCTCATCGAGTCAACGAGTTTTATTTCTTTAAACTTTACCGGTTAGCGGTTAACGGTGTCGGCTATCGGATGGAAAACTAAAGGAAACGGAGAAGTCTGTCGAGAACATCCAGTAGAGCCTGTTGAGAGTTATCAAATGTCATCATAACTTCTGTTATAATCTAAAGAACAGCGAACCTTTCCTTTAAATGGAGTCCAGTGGCTGCTGCAACAATAAACTAAGAGCAGAATCTACAAGATCCGCTCCGGGAAATGAACCTTTTTCATGTTGAATGACTTATTATTACCAATAAACTCATCAGAACATCAAAGAGAAACACAAGATTTAAAATGCTGGTTTAGTGCGATTCTTTGTGGAGGAACGTTTTTAACGATTAGTCTGCAAAAGTGCGAGAGAGCGTTAAAGGTTTGGTTTACTCGTAAACGAGGTGCGCTCGCCGAAGAATGACGTCATCACGGCGTTTGGTCGTGCATCTGTACGCTGTAGTAGCCAAGCGTCCGCTAGCCTTTCAGACGTCACTAACAGAAGCTTTAGAAACAGGAAGTCTTAAACATTTGTTCATATAGTTTACAGGATATTCAACCTTTGTTTCCTTATAACACATTTAATACTTGACTTCTTTCTTTACAGGGTTTGTATGAAGGTAATGAAGTAGTTCATGAATATGAGATATGAGTTTACAGATAACAGTCCCTCCTCTCTAGTGGAGGTTAGTTTATTTACTTCATCTGATCACAAAGTTTGATTATCTTTAACTAATATTCATCATAATCATCACGGCAACTACTTAGAGCCCCGTTAGAGCCCTGATCGTTTGTTCCTGCTCCTTTAAATCGAGGCATTGAACCTGGAGAACACACACACACACACACACACACACACACACACACACACACACACACACCTACACACACCTACACACACCTACACACACACACACACACACACACACACCTACACACACACACACACACACACACACACACCTACACACACACACACACACACACACACACACACACACACACACACACACACACACCTACACACACACACACACACTGTACGTTACGTCCTATTAAACACAGTGATCTTCCTCCACAGAGTTACCCGCCGTGTGCCGGAGCAGAAAATCTATTCCAGCATAACAATCCATCCTGACATGAACATATTGCCATTACCCCCCCCCCCCCCCCCTCACGGAGAACAAGTGTATCACATCACAGCTTCAAGGTTTACGTTCACTTTTTTTTTTTTACAGTCGAGTCGTTTTCTGCACCGACACCTCGGAGCCCCGCGGCACACACACACACACACACACACACACACACACACACACACACACACACACACACACACACACACACACACACACACACACACACACACACACACACACACACACACACACTTTAAAGTGGCTGACACAGCAGGACCCACATCAAAGTCACTCCGAGGTGAAGAATGACTTCCTCACCTCGTTAGATGAAGAGTCCACATCGTGTAACACGCTGCTTTAAACACAGTAAAACGACGACTACTCAGGTTTTTAATTAAAAATCCATCTTATCAACAATACAGAGTTTTACTGCCGTCAGGTGGAAAGTTGCATCTCCACCACGTCAACTTTCTGGAGCCGCCATGAGACAGCTTACAGCAGCTTTAGGGCCTATAAACTTCTACTAACTGTCGTTTTAAAAACAAGGGGTGGATTCACAAAGAACGGACTGTGCTGCGCTGATAGCATCATGAATTGCAGTTGCAACCACCGTGTTTTACATCTGATTGCAATAATCCAAGTATGAATGTTGCTTTTGAGTCCTGACCGACGAGGTGAAGAGGCCTCAACACTTAGTTTAATGTCTCAGTGTGTCAGTAACCACCAACTCTATAGACTCATGAAGCCGTCCTGTAAGAGACACTAGAGACCTGGTGTTCCCAGGTTTGTGGTACCTACAGCCTCTATATCAGCCGTGGTCTTTGTTTACGACGCCGTGACAACTGCACTCCGCCACATTAAAGCGAGCTCCGCTGGGGGAACCGGTCTTTATCAAGTCTGCAGAAAAGGCATTAATATTGTCGACATAGTGACAAACGAGTTAATGCAGCATCTCTCTCTCTGTAACAAGCTGAGCCAACAGACTCGACAGGTTATCATAAACACACTTATTGTGGTTATTAGACCGCGACGGACGCACAAATAAGAGCCGCTGCTGCTTTCATGTCGGTGACATAAACAGAGTCAAAGAGCAGCGCTGAGGACCAGCAGGCCTCTTTATGTCTACAAGCAGATCCGTCAGCAAGTTCAACAAAGCCCCCAATCCCTCTGAACCACTTCCACTGTCTTCAGATGAGCCCAGACTAGAAGGTGTCAGTATCAGACCCAGTGAGGGAGACCTTCACTGAACCACTTCCACTGTCTTCAGATGAGCCCAGACTAGAAGGTGTCAGTATCAGACCCAGTGAGGGAGACCTTCACTGAACCACTTCCACTGTCTTCAGATGAGCCCAGACTAGAAGGTGTCAGTATCAGACCCAGTGAGGGAGACCTTCACTGAACCACTTCCACTGTCTTCAGATGAGCCCAGACTAGAAGGTGTCAGTATCAGACCCAGTGAGGGAGACCTTCACTGAACCACTTGCACTGTCTTCAGATGAGCCCAGACTAGAAGGTGTCAGTATCAGACCCAGTGAGGGAGACCTTCACTGAACCACTTCCACTGTCTTCAGATGAGCCCAGACTAGAAGGTGTCAGTATCAGACCCAGTGAGGGAGACCTTCACTGAACCACTTCCACTGTCTTCAGATGAGCCCAGACTAGAAGGTGTAGGTATCAGACCCAGTGGGGGAGACCTTCACTGAACCACTTCCACTGTCTTCAGATGAGCCCAGACTAGAAGGTGTAGGTATCAGACCCAGTGGGGGAGACCTTCACTTGTGCTGCTTTCTGCTCCGACTGATACAATTCACCTCCTGGCTCTCTGGGCCGGAGTCCGTCTCAGCCGGAGACTAATGTTGGCGTTCCAAAGCTTTCCAGAACCCATAAATCCACAGGGGGGGTATTCAGCGCTGCCCCCCCCCCCCCCCCCCGAACAAACAGGTCCGCTTCTGCCTCGGCAGCACTTCTGGAGGCTTTGCAGGGGGAAAGAAGACGGGGGGGAGTCGGATAAAGGCCCACAAAGAAGTGATGGAGGGAGAGAGAGAGAGACACAGAGACAGAGACAGAGAGAGACAGAGGGAGAGACAGAGACACAGAGAGACAGAGACAGACAGACAGACAGAGAGAGAGAGAGAGAGACAGAGGAGGAAGGGTGAGGAAGAGGATTGTGGACTTTCACTGAGCAGAGCCTGAAGGCATCATAATGTACCTGAAGTGAACCTCCGTTTGTTAGCCGTTAGCGGTGCTGCTAACGTTACTAGCTCTCCTCCTGTTGGTCTAAACACTGATTGGTTGTTTACAATGTAACCTGATCAGAGATCAGAGACTAGAAACACATGTTCTACTGAGTCAGTACAACTTTATTTACACATTATGATGCCTTCAGGCTCTGCTCAGTGAACATGAGTACTGGCTGAAGGTACATTATAACGTTATGATGATGTGTTCACATGTCATCTGTAAAATGTAAGGAACAGTGTTAGCTAAAGGGAGTTGTACCATGTGACCACATCATGAGGACGTTATAGTTTAATTTGTCCTCATGTTGGTCACTGAAGACATTTGGATGAATCCTCTGGGGACCATGAACATCCTCATCAGGTTTCATGTCTCCGGTAGTCGTCCAGATTTTCGCCACCAACGACTCAACAGAAAGCGGTTTGGTCCGACTTTTGCACAACCTACTCATCTGAAATAAGTCGGTGGTTCTGGATAATCTCTTTAAACGTCATCATCAGCGCTTATTTATCCGCCTCCGGACCGCCGAGGTGGCGACCGTGAGCGTGCTCCCTCAGCCAGAACTAAGGTGATCATTGGACGTCAGCTGGGAGACGTCCAGACACACAAAGGGGATTTGTCTCTCATGCAGAACATCAGACGTGGGGAGGCATTACCCAGAATCCCCTGCTTCCGCTCACCTTGGGAGGCCTTTAATGGGCAGTTTGGGGGACAAATACAGATCGAATGATTCAAAAATCAAAAGAGAAACAACCAACGGAACATCGTTCAGGTTGTTGCTACGGATGTAAATATGATTCATCTAATCCATAAAGATAATGACTCTTCTGCTCGGAGGACTATTACGACGGTCTCGTACTTATCTAACAAAGCTTTCTAGTCGACTTAAACGACTTGTTCATTTCATCGACTAGATCTGTAAAACAAAGAATCAGACAGAAGCACCACTTTACATCTTGAGTTGATGAGATCAAAGGTTCTTTGGAGTCATTCAGCATGAAAAACACATAAAAGACGATTTATGGACTAAAGGAAATCTGAGTAGATTTACACCAGAACAACCGATCACTAGACTAGTCCAGGGGGTCTACTGTAAACCTGAACCACAACATCAATACTTAGATACAGATAAAGGATTCACTTTATATAGTTACTATGTGCTGTATCTAAAGAGTTGGATATTTATTTATAAACATTTATGAAGTCTGAACTCGTAGATTTACATAAAGAAACAGATTAAAGTTCATATTAATGTAAAGAGGATTCAACATATTACAACATATAGGACCAGGGACGCAGCAATGATCTACATAGATAAATAGATAATAATATTGTAAAAATAATAATAATACAATTATTATTATAAAAACATAATTATTAAAAATAATAGTAATGAAAAAAAATTAAAAATAATAATTAATAATATGTCATAAATAAAAATAATGAATGAAAATAATAATAATGACAAAATTATCATAATAGTAATAAAATAACAACAATAATAATAATAATAATAATAATAATAATAGGTATTTGATTACCTCACTGACTGTCTTATAACATTTCATTCGTACATTGTTTTGTCACGTCTCCTCATCTGTCGTCATGTTTGTGTGATAAAAAGTAATAATGTAATTTCTTCACGAGTCAACAACAACAACAACAACAACAACAACAACAACAGAGGTGACGTGCTGCTGCTCACTGATCACACATCTGAATATCTGACATTTAATCAAGTCTGCAACACGATGAGTAACATCAACATCGGCCACGACGGGAACAACACTCAAGAGTTATTTAATTTAAAAGATCAAACAGAGAAAAGCTGAAACTCTTTTCTTCTTCTTGTTTCTGTGATCTTCTGTTCCCTGTGATCGACAGATGAAGTAACTAAAACATAACATTTAAATGAGTCAGTGGTGGAAAAAGTACTCAGTACTTAAAGTCTTAGTCAAGTAAAAGTACAAAAAGCATCAAAATACTCTTTATGTACCAAAAGTATTTATGCAGAATGGCTCATTTTATATTATATTATTGTGTTCATGAAGTAACTAAAAGCATACAATTTAAATACTCAAGTAAAGTACAAGTACCTCAAATGAGTACAGTACTCGAGTAAATGTACTTAGTTACTTTTCACCTCATTGATTCACAGCAGCAGCAACAAACTTCTCCACACAGACAGAAACAGGCCAACATCTCCCCAAGTCCACCTTAACAACATTCATCCTCAAACGATCTCTGATTTCCACCTTAAATCTGTTTGAACCCCAACGGCTGTCAGTCGCTTGACCTGTATGTATGCTAACGGTGCTAACAGCTAGCTGCAGCGGCTAACCGGAGGGTTAATTTATGAAAAAAACAATGTCGCGGACACGACAAGCTGTCGGTGACAAGCGGGTCAGAGAAACGTGCAGGTGAAGAGCCGGAAGTCTCTTTTTTACTGCCGTTAAATGTGAGAAACTAGAGCTAAAGCTACAGATGCTAACGCACACCTACCAGCAACGTGAGGTCCGTCTTCCTGTTGTTGTCCTACGTCACGTGTTGTCTTCCGGGTCCTAAAGCCTGCCGGATTCAGTCTGACACAACACAAGTCCAACAAATCATTATTAAGTATAGATTAAAAACAAATGTTATTGTTTTTCCGATGATGAATCACAATCCTTAACGTATTTATCTTACCATTGTATACATTCAGTTACTGTATGGACTCGAATTAAAGAGTATATGTTGTTTAAAACTAATCATAACATCAAACTTGAGTGTAAAGGTGTCATTATACATTTTGATCATTTGATCAAATATGAGCATATATGTTACATATATAAATGCAAAGGACCAAAATGTATAGAATATATTAAGACTCAAACTTGTTAAAACTAAAAGAAAGTAGTAAAGAAAACTCCTAAACTCTTTCTTATCAAAAAAGTATATTATTGACGTTTATTTACCCCAATCGTATTTTTTGTATTTAATTTAAAAGAATATTTCCCCGATCCGTTCGTTAGCCCCCGGCTTAGTTCGAAGCGGCGGTTAGCATCATAGCTATGCTAACGTAGCCTATCAGAGGCAGAGTAGGGGCAGGTCTGCCCCCCCCCGGTCTGGGTAGGCGATCCAGCACTTTCGCCTGAACTATGACTAAGGTACCTATTTCTTTCTGAAACAAGGCCCCATGGGGAACACCGGAAGGGGCGGGACTTCACCTCTTTATAGGCTGAGGGACCTGTCAATCAAGTAAACACGCAACAAAACCAGGCGGCAACCTTCAGTTCTGTAAAGTGAAGTCAAAGCTTCATGTCTTAAAGCTGCATTCTCTCTAGTGTCCACCAGGGGGCGACTCCTCTGGTTCTATAGAAGTCTATGAGAAAATGACTCTACTTCTCTCTTGATTTATTACCTCAGTAAACATTGTAAACATGAGTTTATGGTCTCAATCTCTAGTTTCAAGTCTTCTTCAATACAGCATGATGTTCATTTAGTACATTATGGTCCATTTAGAGTCAAACAGACCATAAAGCAGGGGATGCTTTAGGGGCGGGGCTACACGGTGATTGACAGGTCTCTACCAGAGACGTATACGGCGTCTCTACGTCACTCCTCCTCAGTCCAGATATGGTCACTTCCTGTTCACTGGTTGCAAGAAAACAAGATGGCGACAGCCAAATGCGAAACTCAAGGCTTCAAAACATCAGTCCACAAACCAACGGGTGACGTCACGATGACGACGTCCACTTCTTAAATACAGTCTACGATATTTTAGTGCCAATCAGAATTGATGGAAACATGACGCGAATGTTCTCTCCCTTTCCAGAGTTGTTATCAGTGTGAATAGTTTTGATGCAGAATATTTGTAGGCGAGTATTTTTGTATTTTGTGTCGTTTATTCGTCTCTCCCTCAGTGTGTAAAGGTCTATATAGTTATAGTGCTTTACTTTACAGACAGAATCCTTCTACCAGAGAGTAGAGAAAGAACGATTAAAGAGTAAAAACAAAGACATCCTCTCTATTCGTGAGCTTCTCTTCTTCTGTGTTCTGTCCTCCCGTCTACAAAGTGGTCACTTCACAGCGAGCAATACATCTTTAAAGCGTAAACACACAGAAAGACTTTAAAACTCCACATTTCACACATTTCATGTTGTTTCTCTCTCTGCTGTCTGTTCAGTCTAAACTCTGATTAGTGATTGGTTAACTTTACATCCTGTTCCTCTTTCATGCATCTGTACTGTACTCTTCATATAATCAAACGTGGTGACATCCCCCCCCCCCAACCTGGATGCTGCCGGCAACGACGAAATTGTTGCATAGCAACAGCATCAGCTCAGCACCTGTGATGCTCGTCCTGTTCAGAGCCTCAAACGATGTCATCATGTGGGAGTCGCCCACATGGTCAATGTAGCCAACAGCCAAGAGGCTCTTCTTCTTCTTCTTCTTCTTCTTCTTCTTCTTCTTCTTCTTCTGTTATCCTTATCCTGTCTGTCTGCCCCCCCCCCCCCCCCTCTGCTCTCCAGGGTTTAATTAGAGACGCTGACTTCAGTGTGAATAATGCAGCACCTGAACTCACCTGAGAGGACTACTGGAGTACAACGAGGGGGGGGGGGGGAATAGTTATATTTTAAAGAATGGTATCAACAAATATATAGAGAAATATGGAATTAAAAATGTGAAAATACATAAAAATGCTAATATCTATTCTCTAATATTTCATCATTTGTCTTTACATGTCTGCATTTATTTTATTTTTTTAACTTCAATGAAACAAAATAACACTAACTGACATTTAAGTGAAACACTAGAAGTTACAGGAGGAAGAAGACTGAGACGATGGCGCCTCCTGGTGCTCATCGACTGGAACTAATAGATGTTACTCACAGAGATGAAACAGTCGAACAGCGATCCACTGTTGCAATAAGATGTAAATGATAGAAGAATTGTACAATTCATGTTAATGTATTATCCTTGTACAAAACAGGGTTTCTTTCCTTTTCTTAAAAACACAGAGGTGGTCCAGCATTATCAGATCTTGTGGCCTTAAATCAAAGATCTAGTTTAAAGACTTTATTTTAGTTGATGTGTTCACATTATAACATTTTAATTTGAATGTGATTCCTAAACTAGTAGAAGATGAGAAAAATAAAAAGGGGCCATTCTGTATAATGAGTTATTTCTTTATTTTTCTTTGTAATAATTATGTATATTTACTAACACAGGACTTTTTACTGGTAATGGAGTATTTTTACATTTAGGTACTTAAACTTTTAGGTATATTTAAGTAAATTAATAACAAATCAATCGATTTAACATCAAATTATATGATTTGCTCATAATAATCTCAGATCAATTCAATAGCAAACTCGTGAGTTTTAAAATATAATAAAACACTTAAATGCACCATATTACATGTTTAATTTACATGGAGACCATGAACGCAGCATGCCTACGTCTCCCGGCCTCTGATTGGTCCGTTCTGCGCTGTTTTGAACACGTGACACCAAAGATGGCCGCCTCTGACCGGAGTAGAGCTGGTGAGATGATTTATTTTAAGGTTTTAAGGAATTAAAGAAGCCGTTTTGTGTTAGAAAAATATGATTCACGTGTAGATAAAAGTCCGCCAGACAGAAAACTGTGAGCAAATATCCGCTCTGTAGTTCATTAAGAAGCTAACTAGCGTGAAGCTAACCGGCTATGCTAACAGGCTAACCAGCAGCCTGCACGTTCTCTCTCATATAAACTGTTTGTGTGTCTGTATGTATGTGTGTGTGTGTGCGTGTCTCTCTCTGTGTGTGTGTGTGTGTGTGTGTCTCTCTCGCTGTGTGTGTGTGTGTGTGTGTATATGTGTGTGTCTCTCTCTGTGTGTGTGTGTGTGTCTCTCTCGCTGTGTGTGTGTGTGTGTGTGTATATGTGTGTGTCTCTCTCTGTGTGTGTGTGTGTCTCTCTCTCTCTCTGTGTGTGTGTGTGTGTGTGTGTGTGTGTGTGTATGTGTGTGTCTCTCTCTCTCTCTGTGTGTGTGTGTCTGTCTCTCTCTGTGTGTGTGTGTGTCTGTCTCTCTCTGTGTGTGTGTGTGTGTGTGTGTGTGTGTGTGTATGTGTATGTGTGTGTCTCTCTCTCTCTCTGTGTGTGTGTGTGTCTGTCTCTCTCTGTGTGTGTGTGTGTGTGTGTGTGTGTATGTGTATGTCTCTCTCTCTCTGTGTGTGTGTGTCTGTCTCTCTCTGTGTGTGTGTGTGTGTGTGTGTGTGTGTGTGTGTGTGTGTGTGTGTGTGTTAACTCCCTCAGATCAGGACAGCATACTGGAGCCTCTGTGTTTCCCAGAACACCCTCCCTCCTGGCTCCATCACTCCCAGTCTGCAGCTGCTGGGCGCTGAGCTGCTGGTGTGTCTCTTCTGCTCTGAGTCCGTCCCTCCTGCAGCAGACAGACGTCCTCCTCAAACCACCTGCTGCTGGAGCACAAGATGGTCATCGCTGACGTCAAGCTCGTCGCTGACCTCCCAAAGTATGAACACAATCAGACTAAAGACACTAAAGACAGGGAGTGATGACGTTTAAGTCTTAAAGTCAGGGGCCATTTCATCTGAGAGAGAGAGAGAGAGAGAGAGAGAGAGAGAGAGAGAGAGAGAGAGAGAGAGAGAGAGAGAGAGAGAGAGAGAGAGAGAGAGAGAGAGAAGAGAGAGAGAGAGAGAGAGAGAGAGAGAGAGAGAGAGAGAGAGAGAGAGAGAGAGAGAGAGAGAGAGAGAGAGAGAGAGAGAGAGAGAGAGAGAGAGAGAGAGAGAGAGAGAGAGAAGAGAGAGAGAGAGAGAGAGAGAGAGGTTATGTGTACACATGACCAACAGAACAGAGTTACAACACGTTACATACTTGTGACAGAAATGATTCATAAGAGAGTAGTGAACAGAATAATGATAGAAACATTATGACTACTAGTAATAGTGGATATAGTAGAATAATAATGTAATAAAATCAGTCATAGTGAAAGAATAATAATAATAATGATGATGGTGCAGTCATTTCCTTCAAATCCACAGAAGACGTCATGAGTTCAGGATCACTTCTCCTTTAAAGAGTCCTGTGACTTTAAATCTCTCCTCCGTGACTCCATGACTCACTTCCTGTCCTCCGTCAGGTACGCGTCCTACTGGAGAGGCAGGTTCTTGGAGCAGCCGCTCACAGATTTCTGCAGCGTCATCAAGACCAACTCCAGCGGGCCGGTCGGTGAGTTCAAAGTCAACAGCAGTCGGCAGAATAATGATCCAGATGTGACGATACACTGAGACCTCAGACCATCTGCATCCAAAGTTATCAACAGCGTCAAACATCCTTTAAACTTTGGATGCACGAGTTCTTCAACGAGCAGCTCTGCTTCATGGAAATATTGGATTGTTAAACTATTTTTGTATCAATGTGATGAAGTAAAATTGCAATATCTTGATTTAAATATGTTTTATTGTGTTTGCTGCACTCATCACGGATCGAACGTGTAGTCGAGTCACAATACTGAGAAACAGTGATTTCTATTTGATGCAACATTCACTGAAACACGCTCAAACACACTTTCCTCCTTAAAAAGCAGTTGTAAACAAAGTAAAACATTGAAATGTTGTCACAGAGAAGCAGGAGCACTACTTCCTGCTGTGTGACGTCCTTCCAGAGGACCGGATGCTCCGAGAGAAGCTGCAGCAGAAGAGACTGGTGAGGATCAGAGCATCATCTTCACCGTTGTACGAGCTCCTGTCACACATCGGACATTTACTCGCAGTCTTTTTATCGACCCGATCCGAGCCTTCTTCTTCTGTGGTGCCTCTCTGACGCCGTTGTTGGTCCCACAGGAGGAGGTTCTGGAGCAGCAGCAGCAGGAGAGAGACGACAGCAGCTTCAGTCGACTCTGCATGTTCTGCAGCGACGAGTTCACTGGAAACAGGTTCGTTTCACGTAGGAAACGAGTTTATAACAATATTCACTTGTTTTATTCTCCTCACAAGAAATATTAAATGTTTTTACGGATTGTTTTTCTCTATTTGAGTTGAAAAAAGACTAAATCCAACAAGCGGTTCCTTCTGAGGACTGATCTATAGCTTCATAATCATAACGTCACCGTGGTGGTTTCAGGTCGTCTCTGCTCAACCACATGGCCAGAGAACATTCCTTCAGCATCGGGCTGCCGGACAACATCGTGTACTGCGACCAGTTTCTGGACACTCTGCAGAGCAAACTGGACAAGTAAGAGTCACGAACACAGATGAGACCAGCACACATGTTCTGTCCTTTAAATGTCACTAATATTCCACAATAACAACATGCGATGATGAAGTACCTGATGGTCTGCGTGTGCTCCCGTCAGTCTGCAGTGTTTGTACTGTGAGAAAACCTTCAGGGACAAAACCACGCTGAAGGATCACATGAGGAAGAAAGCTCACCGCCGCATCAACGCCAGCAACCGCCTGTACGACCGCTTCTACGTCATCAACTACCTGGTAACACCTCCAAACACCTCAGGGTTCTACCTGGTAACACCTCCAAACACCTCAGGGTTCTACCTGGTAACACCTCCAAACACCTCAGGGTTCTACCTGGTAACACCTCCAAACACCTCAGGGTTCTGTCTACCTGGTAACACCTCAGGGTTCTATCTACCTGGTAACACCTCCAAACACCTCAGGGTTCTACCTGGTAACACCTCCAAACACCTCAGGGTTCTGTCTACCTGGTAACACCTCCAAACACCGCAGGGTTCTACCTGGTAACACCTCCAAACACCTCAGGGTTCTACCTGGTAACACCTCCAAACACCTCAGGGTTCTACCTGGTAACACCTCCAAACACCTCAGGGTTCTACCTGGTAACACCTCCAAACACCTCAGGGTTCTACCTGGTAACACCTCCAAACACCTCAGGGTTCTACCTGGTAACACCTCCAAACACCTCAGGGTTCTACCTGGTAACACCTCCAAACACCTCAGGGTTCTACCTGGTAACACCTCCAAACACCTCAGGGTTCTATCTGGTAACACCTCCAAACACCTCAGGGTTCTGTCTACCTGGTAACACCTCAGGGTTCTACCTGGTAACACCTCCAAACACCTCAGGGTTCTACCTGGTAACACCTCCAAACACCTCAGGGTTCTATCTGGTAACACCTCCAAACACCGCAGGGTTCTATCTGGTAACACCTCCAAACACCGCAGGGTTCTATCTACCTGGTAACACCTCAGGGTTCTATCTACCTGGTAACACCTCAGGGTTCTATCTACCTGGTAACACCTCTAAACACCTCAGGGTTCTATCTACCTGGTAACACCTCAGGGTTCTATCTACCTGGTAACACCTCTAAACACCTCAGGGTTCTATCTACCTGGTAACACCTCTGAACACCTCAGGGTTCTATCTACCTGGTAACACCTCTAAACACCTCAGGGTTCTATCTACCTGGTAACACCTCTGAACACCTCAGGGTTCTATCTACCTGGTAACACCTCCAAACACCTCAGGGTTCTATCTACCTGGTAACACCTCAGGGTTCTACCTGGTAACACCTCCAAACACCTCAGGGTTCTATCTACCTGGTAACACCTCTGAACACCTCAGGGTTCTATCTACCTGGTAACACCTCATAAATGCTTTGAGTTCTGAAAGACTCTTGTTCTCCAGAAAGTCTACGTGGACGTGTCTTTAATATTCAAATCTCTCGATTACTGTAATTTTCAGTTCACAGAATAATTGTTTTAGTCTGTAAAAGTCTGTAAAATGTTGAACAGAAGCTCTGTGAGGCTTTGCGCTAAATGCTAACATGTTCACCGTCGTAGGTTAGCATGTTAGCATGCTAACATGAGCTCATCAGTGTCATTGCAGGTGTTTGGTCATAAACAGAAATACTAGCTGTATCAGAGGAGCATCAGAGGGTTTCCTCCACTGTGTGATCTTCTAATGTCTCTGCTCTTCCGTCAGGAGCTGGGGAAGACCTGGGAGGAGGTGCAGAGTGAGGACGACCGGGATCTGGTGGACGAGGAGGAGCAGGAGTGAGTAGGAACCAGAAGGATCTCTTATTGTATCTAAAACCCTCACAGAGAACCTCATGTAGTCCTGTTTCCTGTGTCGTCCTCAGTGATTGGTCGGACTGGAGAGCTCATCCGGTCTCTGCTGTTTGTCTCTTCTGTGATCATCAGTCTGAGACGATGGAGCAGATCTACACTCACATGAAGGTAACCTAGACTAACGGGGTCCAGTCTAGACTAACGGGGTCCAGTTCAGACTAACGGGATCCAGTTCAGACTAACGGGATCCAGTTCAGACTAACGGGATCCAGTTCAGACTAACGGGATCCAGTTCAGACTAACGGGGTCCAGTCTAGACTAACGGGGTCCAGTTCAGACTAACGGGATCCAGTTCAGACTAACGGGATCCAGTTCAGACTAACGGGATCCAGTTCAGACTAACGGGATCCAGTTCAGACTAACGGGATCCAGTTCAGACTAACGGGGTCCAGTTCAGACTAACGGGGTCTCGTCACACTATTGCGTATGAGTTGCGTATGCAAATTCCCCAAAAAACTTTCATACGCACAAAAACCCCTTGAAAACCCAGAATGTTTGGTATACTCACCGTATTGAACCTATGAGTATCGCCAGCGTACCGCTATCGCGTGACAAAGTGCTGAAATAAGCTGCGGCCATTGCAAATTGCAGAATTATTGCACTAGACGTCGAGCTCTCAACATGCCTCCCAAGAAGAAGACATGGTCTACCCGGAGCCGAGGAAAAGGCAAGAAGACGCCGTCGTCATCCTCATCCAAACCAGCTGATCCACCAGCTGATCCACCTGTTGATCCACCTGTTGATCCACCTGCTGATCCACCTGTTGATCCACCTGCTGATGAACTTGATACACCAGCTGATGATGAGCCAGATATTCCTGTGCGCTCAAGGTCCTCAACTCCTCCTCGTGAACGGTCCCGTGAATCATCGGTTTCAGCATCTGAGTCGATTGCTGGCTCCACCTCCTCCCGCCTGGCTGATGACAAGGAGAAGAAGAAGAAGAAAAGGGCCAAGAAGAACCACTGCAACCTCAGGATCGCCGATGAGGAGCTGATGCTGGAGTTCATCCGCAACAACCCTGTGCTGTGGAATGTCAAGATGACAGATTACAGGCGAAAGGACAAGAAGGACAAGATCTGGGAAGACCAGGCCCAGCTGATGGAGAAGACAGCAGACACCCTCAAGGGCTGGTTCCGGTCATTGCGCGACACCCACACGCGCCTTGACAAGAAGAAGAGCGGCGATGGTGCCCCATCCCCGACTGAGAGGGAGGAGTGGATCATCTCTAGTTTCGTCTTCCTGAAGACGGTCACTCGCCACCGTCCTGAGCCCCTCCACAGTGTAAGTATACAACTCTTCTACTTTCTCTGGACCTCATAAATGTGATGTCAATTCAATTTGCACTCATATTTGCATTCATTTCACTTATGATTGTATTTACTGTCTTTGCAGGTGAAGGCGACCATCCAACGGCACAGAGGAGACCTTGATGCTGCCTCCGCTGACCTGCAGATTGCCCTGGATGAGCGCACCCCTACCCCCTCATCCACCCCTTCATCCTCACGCAAGCGGCCTCTGGAACTGGACAGCGCCCTCCTTGAGTCCCTACAGAAGACAATTGCTGAGTCCGGCACCATCCTCAAGGACCTCTCCAAAGCCCAGCAGCAGCCCATCACAGCTCGAACAGCCTTTGCTAACTATGTTAAAGACAGCCTGCTGACCATGTCCACGGCCAATTACAAGAAGACAAGGTCCACCATCAACAGGTTGCTGACGGACCTGATGGATGAGGACCTCCCCCCATCCCAGCAAGCCAGCCACTCTCAACCACCGCGCCCCAGTTCAGCACCGTCCATCGGCTCGCTCGGCTCCTCTGCACCATTAACCTCCGAGCGGTATCAGCCACCTACCCACAGGTGGAGAAACGTGCCTCCAGCATCATCCGAGTGGGGTTCACCGTCTATGGAGTACATGGAGCAGTACCACCAGCAACTATTCCAGCATCCACAGCAGCTGATGCCTCCTCCTCCTCTACAGCAGATGATGCCACAGCAAACTCAGCAGCAGCAGCGCACCACCACTCCCACCCCAGTGTCTGCTGCCTTGGGTTATGCTGCCCAGGTACAGAGGGACCAGCCCAGTCCAGCCCAGTCCAACCCAGTCCAGCCCAGTCCAGCCTTTGTGCACAGCGTCCCGAGCATTACCACTCTGTCCAACCTCTCAGGATGCTCTCATTGGATCTCCTCATGATCTCGGTTGTCAGGATGGGGAACTCAACACACCCCCACAACCAGGAAAGAAGTATTGACTGTTTAGTGTTGTTGTAATGACAGAGAGTACTATGTACCAGTATTACCATTATTACCATTATTACCATTGTTAATGATCAGTGAATCATAAGAATAAAAGATTTTGAAACTTACTTCTGGTGTTTTTAATACCTTTATAATACTTGTACCCCTGACCCCTGACCCCTAGAATAATACGCTGGCCATACGTCAATCAAACGCTGGTTTTAAGTTAAATACGTTACTCATTCGTCAGACATACGTTAGAAGTACGTGACTCATGCGCTATCAATACGCTAGCTGTACGGTACACCTTCATGTCAGGTATGACCAGCGTATGACCAGCGTATGACCGGCGTATGACCAGCGTATGACCAGCGTATGACCAGCGTATGACCAGCGTATGACCAGCGTATGACCAGCGTATGACCGGCGTACTCCACCTACGAGTAACGTACCTCTGACGTTACTCTCGCGTATTCAGCGTATGCCGATCGTATGCTTAGCATATAAACCATACGTCCGCACACGCACAACATTTTTAAGCATGCTTAAAAAAAACGTTCCTGCCTCGCCGTATGCCAGCGTGCTTGAAACATATACAACCTGTAACGTACCCCGAGCGTCTGTCACCGTATATACCGGCGTATGAGTGATATTTTTCATACGCTAGTACGATACGCAGTAGTGTGACGGGGCCTTTAGGGGTCTAGTTCAGAATCTAGTTTGAATCTTTGTTGATTGTTGTTCCTCTTATGTTTTTTTTAGGAAGCTCACGGCTTTGACCTCCACAATCTGAGGACGGAGCTCAGTAAGTAAAACAAATTAAATGTAACATAATATTCATTCATTTAATTAAAACCGTTAAACGTTACTTTTCACAGTTTTAATTACGGTTAAAAACTGTTTTTTTAACGACTTGGCGTCAAATGTCACGTTGAAAATGTTTTGCTATTCATACGCCCGTGAGCTGAGATCCTACGGTGGCCCAGAATGGACAAACCGAATGAGAGAGACCACCGTACGTCTGACACAGAGGTCACGTCCTACACACTGTCCCTTTAAGAAGAAGTCGCTCTGATGACTAACGTGGACTTTTGAGATCTAGAAACACACAATATTTATGCATAAACATTTGACTTTTGTCCGTAAATAAAACAGTAAACAGTGATGATGTCGCCGTCCCCCCCCCGTCCCCCGTCCCCAGACCTCCGGTTCTACCAGCAGGTCAAACTGGTGAACTTCATCCGCCGTGAGATCCACCAGAGCCGCTGCTACGGCTGCCAGCAGAAGTTTGAGTCCAGAGACGACGTCATCCGGCACCTCGAGGCCGACGGTCACGTGATGAAGCTGCCGGACGCGTCGACATGGAACCAGCCGCAGTCAGCGCAATTATTACATTATATGTTTATTATATATTGATTATGTTCCTGCAGCTCGGACGGTGTTGGTGGGAAGCCAGTGAGGGAGGACGTCTTCTTTTGATTTCTACCACGAGATCATTTCTACAATATAGCTTCAAGTTTTTTGGTTCTAGTCCAATTTATGCCATTATGACACTTCCTGGGGCAAAGCATTATGGGAACTGTAGTTCCAAAGCTCAGAACATGATTATCTCCCACAAATAGTGAAAGTGCCAAAACCCAATAATATCTATATTAAATATCTATATTTGCCATTATTAAGGTTATGTTTGTATATTTTATATTGTTATGGTACAGTGGTACTCTCCTCTATTTATTCATTTACACATATCTGTGTTTAAACTCTATTTTCCTTTAAAACGTTCTGCCTCCACCAACAACACACGTCGGCCCTCCTACAGACTGGTGACCTCTGACCTCCGTCTCTCCTCAGGTATTACTTCCCCACGTACGAGAACGACGCCCTCCTCTGTACGCTTTCTGACGACGACGACGAGACGAACCGCGGCGAGGACGTGCCGGTGATCGCGGAGGACGTCTCCGACCTCAGAGCGCTGAGACGGACCAGCGTCCTCAACCAGCTGCTGAAGAACCGGAGCTCCTGCAGCTAGACGGGGGGGGGCTGCTGAGGTTCTGGACACATTTCTGAATCGTTGTCCTGTACTTAAACCAAAACTCTGCTAAAAAGATATAATTCCACCCTGAACGTGCACTTTAAAAGCCTTCAGAGGCCTTTTTAGAAGTGCTGACTCAGCTTTACTTGCTACTAACTTCCATTCATGAATCCGGATGCATGTTCACTGATGTTATGTTAAGTTTATTGTTGAATAAACGTGTCTTGTCTACTTGTCGTGTCTTGTCACAGCTGTCAGTCGGCTTTAACAGCTGGAGAGACTTTTGAGAAGTTTGTGTCTGTTCACATCATCACTGTACTTAATAATAGTAACTAATAATACTAATAACTAATAAAGACACACAGTTATCATCACTGTACTTAATAATAGTAACTAATAATACTAATAACTAATAAAGACACAGTTATCATCACTGTACTTAATAATAGTAACTAATAATACTAATAACTAATAAAGACACAGTTATCATCACTGTACTTAATAATAGTAACTAATAATACTAATAACTAATAAAGACACAGTTATCATCACTGTACTTAATAATAGTAACTAATAATACTAATAACTAATAAAGACACAGTTATCATCACTGTACTTAATAATAGTAACTAATAATACTAATAACTAATAAAGACACAGTTATCATCACTGTACTTAATAATAGTAACTAATAATACTAATAACTAATAAAGACAGTTATCATCACTGTACTTAATAATAGTAACTAATAATACTAATAACTAATAAAGACACAGTTATCATCACTGTACTTAATAATAGTAACTAATAATACTAATAACTAATAAAGACACAGTTATCATCACTGTACTTAATAATAGTAACTAATAATACTAATAACTAATAAAGACACAGTTATCATCACTGTACTTAATAATAGTAACTAATAATACTAATAACTAATAAAGACACAGTTATCATCACTGTACTTAATAATAGTAACTAATAATACTAATAACTAATAAAGACACAGTTATCATCACTGTACTTAATAATAGTATCTAATAATACTAATAACTAATAAAGACACAGTTATCATCACTGTACTTAATAATAGTAACTAATAATACTAATAACTAATAAAGACACACAGTTATCATCACTGTACTTAATAATAGTATCTAATAATACTAATAACTAATAAAGACACAGTTATCATCACTGTACTTAATAATAGTGACTAATAATACTAATAACTAATAAAGACACAGTTATCGATGTGAGGGAAACATCAGATCATGAAAACACAAATCTTTCTAATAAATGAAGAAAGTTGTTTGTGGTCCTTTTGTTGTTCAGACTACAATGAACAATATTTAAACCAGACGGTGAATCAGAAAACGAATCAAATATAAACTAGAGTTTAATCTGATCTGTCTTCACTCTGGTGTTAAACTCAGTCAGTCCGATCGGCTGCAGCGTCCAATCACATCACAGATGAACAATGAGGGGGCGTGTCGGCCGTTAAAACACTTCCTGGAAGTCTGTTCTCGTGGCTCCTCGGAGATCCCTCCTCCATCCTAGCTAGAGCTTTGGGACGGCCGTCAATAGGGAGGAGCAGAACAACTTCCGGTTCAAGCGAGGAGCTTGGAAATGACAACTAAGAGACTCAAGTCTCTTAGTTGTCATTTCCAACTTCCGGTTCCAACTTCCGAACCGGAACTTCCGGTTCAAGTTTGAACCGGAAGTTTGAACCGGAACCGCGAGGATCGATGAAATGATTATTAAGAGACTTGGGATGTACTCATAGTTCTTACACAGAGAATCAGTTCACACCAGTGGCGGGCCGTGCATTTCATACCCAGGCCTTCACTGCTGTCATGCTGAAATACCACCTTATAACCACATGATGGCGCCACAGCTATTATTCGTTTCTAAGGCTGTAACTATGTACGTACTCGTATTAAACCGTTCGGTACGAGGCTTACAATACGTTTGAATAACTCTAGAGCATTTGGAACATGCAGAAGCTTACACTCATGAAAACATAATGTTTTCTGTGCTCATGTAGGACAGTGGTTCTCAGCTGGTCTGGCTGTGGGACCCACCATCATCCCTTAATGACAAGCCGCGGATGATCCGTCTCTTTAGGAGACCGCATCATGATTTTACTTTCACAACCCAAACGTTATAGGTACTGCTCTGCAATCTCTTTCCTCCTCTCAGCCCCCCGTGTCACGGTGTGTGGAAGAGTCAGGAAACTTGTCAGGCTGGCCATATTTGATTGGCTGAGCTGCAAGCCTCTGCTGTTAAGTTTCGTTTCACGATAGTCTTCAGTCGTTGAGTGTTCAAAAACAAAGCTAGGTCAAACAATAAATAAACTACACCAAGCAAAACACTACAAATGTTATAATTTCTTTCATATCTTTCAATTTGAACTCGTACTACTCCAACTAAGCTCTGCTGGCAAGTTAAATTTCGTTTCACTTTAGTCACGTGCTCGCCCACTGACCAATCACAGCACACCCTGGACTTCGCGGCAAAGCAGCACCTGGACGTGTAACGATGACGGTGGAGTAGGCCGGCTGGTCTGGGGGTAGCGGCTGCTAACACTCAAGAATATGCCCAACATGTCAAACTAAAGATCTGATTGGTTGAACACGTCCCCATTCATTTTAAACGGCACATAGAAGCACTTTTGAGGCTGCAGGCCTGGGGCCTCTGTTCTACCTAGAGACACAGAGGTGAAATCTGATTGGATAAAAGCTCTACTTAAAACAAGCTGCACTGGAAGCAGAGCAACTGAGGAAGACAGGAGCTGTGCAATGAGAAAATAAGATAATGGGAACAATATTTTTATAAATTATAATGATTACGTTTCGTACGTGGTGTAAATTATGTGTTACTCTGTGTTAAAATCTGTTACATAAGTTATGTACTTTGCTTACGTTAGTTAGGTACGTAACGTAAGTTAAGTACGTTACAAAGAGCCGATAAAACGTTAAAACCAGCCTCAGTTTCTTACCAGGTTCTGTGTATAACTAACCTCAGATTACAGGAGCTAACAGCTAATTATGCTAACGCTCTGAGCTAACCTGGAGGGTTCTGCTCCTCCGTCAATATGGAGGAGCAGAACAACTTCCGGTTCAAGCGAGGAGCTTGGAAATGACGATTAAGATTAAGATTAGTTGTCATTTCCAACTTCCGGTTCCAACTTCTGAGCTTTGAGTCAAAAGGTCGTTCAGACCGTCGTTGTAGATCTCCAACATCGAGATCTGAAAACAGGAAAAATGAATTTATTCATAAAACATTTATTATGTTTATTTAGTGAAAAGAAACAAAGAAACAATTTCAAACTCCTAAATTAGTTCTGAAGTATTTTAATCAGATGTTTTATCTTTTCTTTTTTTCTTTCTGTCTGTTAGAAAATATTTTACGACTCAAAAAAAACATTAATGAATGAATATTTTGCCATTTTTTGGTTTCTGTGCTACGTTTGAATAAATAATAATTTACAGAAATATAACATATTTTATTTTGCTTAATTAGTACTTTTGGTACTTTGAGTATATTTTGATGTTAATACTTTTGTACTTTTATGTGAGTAATATGTTTGACTTTTACTTTTTTAATACTGTGATATTTCTTACTGAAGTAAAAGATCAAAGCACTTTTTCTTTTGAGTAAAGAGTCAAACCTTCAGAGTGAAGCAGACCGTCTCTTTTTCTGCACACGTCTTAAAGACTAAAAACATCTCTGAGTCACTGAAGGAGCCGACTTGTGATGCTTCCACCGGCCACCAGAGGGCAGCATCACGTAGATTAAAACACTGGAGCAGAGCGGTGCAGACAAACAGACAACAGACAATCAATCAGACAAACAGACAACAGACAACAGACAAACAGACAAACAAACGAACAGACAAACAGACAAACAGACAAACAGACGAACAGACAAACAGACGATCAGACGATCAGACGATCAGACGATCAGACGATCAGACGATCAGACGAACAGACGATCAGACGAACAGACGAACAGACAAACAGACAACAGACAATCAGACAAACAGACAACAGACGAACAGACAAACAGACGATCAGACGATCAGACGATCAGACGATCAGACGAACAGACGATCAGACGAACAGACAAACAGACAAACAGACAAACAGACAAACAGACAAACAGACAACAGACAACAGACAATCAGACAAACAGACAAACAGACAAACAGACAAACAGACAAACAGACAAACAGACGAACAGACAACAGACAACAGACAACAGACAACAGACAAACAGACGAACAGATGATCAGACGGACAGACAAACAGACAACAGACAAACAGACAGTCAAAGAACTGCAATAACAAACTGTGGTCTTCATCAGACAGTTTGGTTTTGTTCAGACTTTTGGAGACGATGTTCTGAAACGACCCTAGCTCTATTTTTAGGCTTCTGCTCGAAAATACTATACCCATACTCAAAGGGGCCTTACTCTCTAACTACAAGGTTTATTTGAATAATTTCAATGGATTAATAACACGCAAGGGGGTGAGCTTTGGTGAGAGGTGTAAATATTGTGTATATGTTACTGGTTAATAGCAAATGAAGATGGAACACAGCTCCACTTTGAAAATGTCAGGTTTGCATGGTGAAAAAGCACTATTATTGATAATACTATATTAAATGAGGCTCAGTAAAGCCTAAAACCACCCAGCATCATAGCAAACAATTGCAGTAGTCATACACAAAAGAATTGGAGTTGATAGAGTGAAGCAGGCCAGAGCTAGAGAGATAAACGTACGAGAGGTCACGAAAGGTCGTCATTTGGGAAACAGCTTCTCCAGCTGTTCCATTGTACTTTTATAACCTAAATAACTATATATTTAACTTCCTTTATCCTTGTACATGCACAATCTATCACATGCAGCAGTCTGGCATCATTTTTGAGAGCTAGAATCCTCTCTAAAGCCTCTCGGGGCCGCCGACCCACGGCAGAGTGCGCCATAGCGTGTGTGTGAGTGGAGCTCCTTCAGCCTGTGGTTGGTCAATCCCATACCATGAGACCTCTAAACACGCCTTAGGATCTAGCCAATGCAGTGGAGGCAACGTGGTTTTGATTGACAGGATAGTTTTCCGTAAAATCCCGATACGCACGGGCGGAGCCTGCATAAAATCCTGATTCTCAAAATGTGAAACGTGCTCGCCCAACCTTATTTGACCCCCCTTCCTTCAGGAAAGAGTTTCACAATTTCACAATTTCTGCTCGCAAATTAATGACTTCATAATTATGTTTTTTCACATTCTGTGTTGCTCCTCTGAAGATGAACCCCTCCCTCAGCTCTGTAATCTTTTTTTATTCATTTTACTGATAAATGATTCGACTCCCTCCGCGAGGAAGCCTGTGAGATGTGGTTGAAAGCTCTAGAAAAAGCCGGTGAGTGGACTCTGAGTTAAAACCTCCGCCTGTTGTCGATCCAGCAGTTTCATATTGAGGGGTGTAATGAGTAATGTGGGTTTTTACTCTTGTTCAAATCATTTTTAAAGCCCATTAAAGGCTTTTTATTTGCAGCTTTGAGCTCAGCGTGTCTCTTCTTTCACCTTCTTAACATCCAGAGCGTCCACACAGAAGCCTGAGCAGCTGGTGAAACCCTTCACATCTAGTCTATCGGTCTGTCTGAGCCGCGGAGCAGTGAAACGTTTTCAGACGGGTGGACTAACAGCAGGACTCATTCTGACTCAAACCGCCGGCCAAATTAGAAATGACGCGCAATAAAAAGAGAGAACAGTTTCCCCGAGAGAACAATGTGGAGAACATTGACTCTCTGTCTCTCAGCCAATCGGCTTTCTCTGTCTTTTTCTAATCAGAAACAGTCTCAGAACATCTGCTGCTGCTCGGCCTGTTTCTGCGTCTCTTTGCCAAGTCTTCAGCCAGGTTTGGCTCCCACAAGTCCTCACAAACAAACAAACAAACAATAGCTCTGTGTGTGTTTGTGTGAGCAGTCATCTTCATCACTCAGCTTGTCATCGGCTGTCGTTTAAACCCAGAATGTATGACACTGTTGTTTTAGATTATACGGTTGTTTGCATGTCATTCCTTCAATCTATGGAGCCTTCGCTAAGCCCCACCCCTCAAACATAGACTGTCCAATCACAGCGTAGCGTCGTCAAACTCCAACCATCCGGCTCTCACGCAATAGATTTTGAGCTAGTCACGGTTAAACATTGTTAGCACATCGTTAACTAGCGTTAGCAAGTCTATGCTATGCTAGCTACTAGAGGTATACTGAATGTATTTTAATGACTGTAACAGTGAATAAAATAAAAGGATCCTTACAGAGAAAGACCTTTTAATGAGTATAATCCTGTCCAAATACACCAGACTTCATTGAAAAAAACCTGGATTTTTACTGTGTCGTAAAACGTAGACTTTATATAAGAAGAGGACGTAGATGTCGTGATGTCACCCGTTGGTTTGTAATGTACGGTATACAGTTTTGAAGCCGTCGCCGTCTTGTTATTTCTCAACCAGTGAACAGGGAGTGACCATATCTGGAATGAGGAGGAGTGACGTAGAGACGCCGTATACGTCTCTGGTAGAGACCTGTCAATCACAGTAAGCCCCGCCCTAAAGCATCCCCTGCTTTATGGTCTGTTAGAGACCTGTCAATCACAGTAGCCCCGCCCCTAAAGCATCCCCTGCTTTATGGTCTGTTTGACTCTAAATGGACCATAATGTACTAAATGAACATCATGCTGTATTGAAGAAGACTTGAAACTAGAGATTGAGACCATAAACTCATGTTTACAATGTTTACTGAGGTAATAAATCAAGAGAGAAGTAGAGTCATTTTCTCATAGACTTCTATAGAACCAGAGGAGTCGCCCCCTGGTGGGAAAAAGTGGTGAAACTTCAAATTCAACACTGAAGGATCGACATCAATGATAATTGAATGATAATAACATTTATTTACAGAGTGAAAAGAAAGCAGACTGTGAATGAAGACAAACAAACACCATCATGAACTTATCGACCTTAATTAATCTTTGAGGTCTCAACACATAAAGAAAATGTTTTATTGGATCAACATTTAAGCATTTTAACTGCTGTTTGTGTGACGTTTCATGTAAACTGGTAAAAATATATCTAGAACTGAAGATGTGAACCTCAGAGCTCATCTGAGGTTCACAAATATTGCATTTTTCCAGAAAATCTCAACGTGATATGTTCATATTTCAGCTGATATGAAAGCTCATCTCCTGAGTTCACACTGCTGATGTTTTTTATTATTATTGCTGATTATTTCTGACACTTTAATGCTTGCGAGTTTTTAATTAAGATCATATCTGAAGATGATGAACATCATATCAGCAGTGACCTACATGGGTTACAGAAGAGAGTAAAAAAACAGAAGCTTATGAGGAGATGAACAAGTTTCTTTTGGGTCGTCATCACAACGAATCACAAACAGAAATTGGTGGTAAATGTTCAATTTCCCAAAAAGGGACCCTCCAGGTTAGCTCAGAGCGTTAGCATAATTAGCTGTTAGCTCCTGTAATCTGAGGTTAGTTATACACAGAACCTGGTAAGAAACTGAGGCTGGTTTTAACGTTTTATCGGCTCTTTGTAACGTACTTAACTTACGTTACGTACCTAACTAACGTAAGCAAAGTACATAACTTATGTAACAGATTTTAACACAGAGTAACACATCATTTACACCACGTACGAAACGTAATTAACTTACATACGTTGTTAACTTACGTATGTAACGTATTCGACTTACGTAAAGTACTTAACTTACCAAACGCACATAACTTAAGTGAATAACACACGTAACTTACATCCCCTACGTGACGTTCCTACCAACCTATTCTGTGGTTCAGGAAGCGTTGGTCTACAAGTTATTCACTAATGTAACACATCTGACATAAACTAAGCTTCAGCAGACTTTCATACATGCTGCTTTATTTCTAATCACTAGAAGTCCATTTATAAGCTACGATGGGGAGTAAACAGGAAACACAACTGGTCTGACCCATGGTACACCTGAGCTTTGGGTTCCTTCGATTATCAGTTACTTTTGTACGTTTTCACATAAAATAAAGTCTTCTGTTCTTTACATTGTGTTTGTTGATATTTGATAGTTTTTTATTCATAATGATTCATTCTTTGGTTAAACTATGATTAATTGGCTTCATTTACTACAGAGCCTCTTTTCTTCAAAAATCCCCCAAAAGTTATTACTCTGGAGTGAATATTAACTTTCTGATCCCAAGAGACAGAAATAACAAACACTTACATTTCAGTTTGAGATGAACTCTTGATGCAGCTGCTCTGAAATTAATGATCAACAAAGTTCGTTATACATTAAGTCCATTAGTCACTGACGCAGTTAAAGGAGACAACTGGTGTCAAAACAGTTATTTTACACAGTTTCATGCTGAAAAATGAAGCGAAGGAGGAAAGTAAACTCTGTTGATTATGTGCAGACAGCAGAGACAGAACCAGACCTGCAGACAGCAGCTTCAATATATAACCACCCAGTGGCGGGCCGTCAGGGCCTGCAAAGCCTTCTCTGCTGGCCTAAACAGAATCACAAAGTTATAGCTATTTAATAATTTTTCATAAATACACTACATGTATTATAATTTATAAAAATATTTTTCCCATTATCTTATTTTCTCATTGCACAGCTACTGTCTTCCTCAGTTGCTCTGCTTCCAGTGCAGCTTGTTTTAAGTAGAGCTTTTATCCAATCAGATTTCACCTCTGTGTCTCTAGGTAAGAAGAGAGGCCCGAGGCCTGCAGACTCACAAGTGAATCCATGTGCAGTTTAAGTGAATGGGGACGATATTGTTGATTGTCATCGTGTTCAACCAATCAGATCTTTAGTTTGACATGTTGGGCGTATTCTTTGACGTGTCAGAGCCTGCTAGCTGGCCTACAAGCACGTCAGCATTACGTGCAGTTTTAAGGAGCAGCACTGCAGTGAGGTGCAGCGTGTGCTGTGATTGGTCAGTGGGCGAGCATGTGACTATCGTGAAACGAAATTTAAGGAAGCAGCAGAGCAGTAGTGAGAGTTCAAATTGAAAGATATGGAAGAAATTATGAAATGTTTTGCATTTTGCTTGGTGTAGATTCTACATTTTTTTTTACTTAGCTTTGTTTTTTTAACACTCAATGGCTGAAGGAGGAGAAACAGATTTGTGAGTTGGGATTTAACCGTGGGATTAAACTCTTTGTCAACAAAGAAAGGAGGATGGAGTTTGTCTTGAACAGCATTCAGTAAGTCAACTGCGTTTGTTTTTTTACATCTAATATCTGAATGGCCCTCGAGTGTGCAGCAGAATGCGTGTTCTGCTGTTGTTTTCCCGTTAAGCTAGTTTAGCGTAGCCTCCCAGAACACGTGCGGTGCCTCAGCTGTTTTTTGTTTTGTTTTTGTTGTTCCGGGTTCAGAGGTCACACAGCCCGTTGTCTCCTAGTGAGCGCAGAAAACATTATATTTCCCACAATTTAAGCTTCTGCATTTTCCAAACACACTAGTATTATTCAAACGTATTGTTCGGTTCGTAAGCCTCGTACCGAACGGTTTAATACGAATACGTATATTGTTACAGCCCTAGAAACGAATAATAACCGTAGCTGTGGCGCCATCATGAGGTTATTAGGTGGTGTTTCAGCAGTGAAGGCCCAGGTATACAATGAACGGCCCGCCACTGTAACCACCTGTTATCACATGAGTTTCACTCGTTCACCTGAGCCAGTTCCAGTCACCGAATGAAGACCATGAAGATGATAACAAAATATGATTATCCCCCCTGAATAGAAGTAAGACAAGCACTATTAAGAGGAGCTATTATCTCTAAAACCACAAAGGATTGTTGTTTAGTGTCTGTCTGAGCTAAACTAACATACTCTTCTTCATCAGAGCTGAGGATGTGGGCAGCAAGTCACAGGTTCAGGATATTATTAAAGGGCTCGGATCTGAGAGCCGCAGACAGGAAGTCAGGGAGTCAGACAGGAAGTCAGGGAGTCAGACAGTACTGAGAGACGGACTAACTGTTGGTTTGGGTCTGTACACGAGCCGTCACCTCCTCCTCCTCCTCCTCCTCCTCAGCTGAAGAAATCTTTGGAGATGGCCTCCACAAAGTTGGGGGCCGACATGAGGATGCCGATGGTGCAGAGGATGGTGAAGAGCGAGAACGCCACCAGACACAGCCGGTCAATCACCGCCGCTGCAAACTTCCACTCGTTGCAGACCGTCTCCTCCTCGTCCTGGCCGCGGAAACGCCCGGCGATGTACCTCACCTCCTCCAGGATCTGGTTAAGATCCGCCTCCAGGGAGAAGCCGCCTGCCGTGGCTCCTCCTCCTCCTCCTCTTCCTCCGCCCCCCACCAGCCGTGAGCAGAGGAGCTCGGGCTCGGGCGGTGAGGCGTAGTGAAGACCCTCCATCCCCTGGAAGCCCACGTACAGGAGGTTCCCATTGGTTACCTGAAGAAGACAAAGAAAAAGACAAAGAAGGAGGAGGAGGAGGAGGAGGAGGAGGAGGAGGAGGAGGAGGAGGAGGAGGAGGAGGACGTACAGGAGGTGGCCCACTGACCTGTGGGTGATGTCTCAGGGACCCCTGGCTGACGCTGAGCTCCAGGCTGGACAGACTGACACGTTTGGCGGCGTTGTGACACGCAAGACGGACCTTCGTCTCACCGGGACGCCGCATACGCAGGAACCAGGCACACCAGTTCAACAAGACCACCCGGGTCTGAGGGAGGAGGAGGAGGAGGAGGAGGAGGAGACCAGGAATAAAAAGAAGAAGGTGAAGAAGAAGGAGTAAAATAGAAGAATAAATGAGAAGATGAAGAAGTGTAATTTTCTAAAAGTTGACTTTACAAAATGTGAGTCAAAAATATTTACATAAAAACAAGTTGATTAAAATTAATTTATGCAGAAACGTGTTTCTGCATAAATTAATGTGCACATGAGAGAGGGAGATTAGTTCATGTGTGTGTGTGTGTGTGTATGTGTGTGTGTGTGTGTGTGTGTGTGTGTGTGTGTATGTGTGTGTGTGTGTGTGTGTGTCTGTGTGTGTGTGTGTGTGTGTGTGTGTATGTATATGTGTGTGTGTGTGTGTGTGTGTGTGTGTGTGTGTATGTATATGTGTGTGTGTGTGTGTGTGTGTATGTGTGTGTGTGTGTGTGTATGTATATGTGTGTGTGTGTGTGTGTGTGTGTGTGTGTATGTATATGTGTGTGTGTGTGTGTGTGTGTGTGTGTGTGTATGTATATGTGTGTGTGTGTGTGTGTGTGTGTGTATGTATATGTGTGTGTGTGTGTGTGTGTGTGTGTGTGTGTGTGTGTGTGTGTGTCTGTGTGTGTGTGTGTGTGTGTGTGTGTGTGTGTGTGTGTGTGTGTGTGTGTGTGTGTGTGTCTGTGTGTGTGTGTGTGTGTGTGTGTGTGTGCGTGTGTGTGTGTGTGTGTGTGTGTGTGTGTGTCTGTGTGTGTGTGTGTGTGTGTGTGTGTGTGTGTGTCTGTGTGTCTGTGTGTGTGTGTGTGTGTGTCTGTGTGTGTGTGTGTGTGTGTGTGTGTGTGAATAGAGCATGAATAGAGTGATGTGTGTCTCGGCTCTCAGAGGACATCTTTTTCACTTCTCAGTCAGCCCTTCACTTTCATCTCCTTTCCTTTACCATTTATTTTTCTTTACATATAATTTAGATTCACAACTAAATTCCTCACTTAAAGTGACAGAAGTCAGAAAAAAACATATTCTGGTTTCTATGTTGAGCGTTATTAGTCCTGTCAGCAATAATTCGTTATATATTATATTGCCTGAATAATAACAGAGCGGTCTATCATCTGAAATATCTCTCATTACTAATACTTCATTGTTACCATTGATTTAAATGAGTCAGACCAGAGGTGGATTATTAAACATAGATTTTTACATTCTGAGATGTTTTGGGTTTTTCGTGTGGATTCAGATTCTTCCTTTCAGCCTCACGGCTTCACCTTCACACCTCAGCTGTGATCCTCCCTCCTCTTCCTCAGCGGGAACATTCACATTCAGGACACACAGCAGAGAGGACAGTCACCCCACCCACCACCCCCCACACACACACACACACACACACACACACACACACACACACACACACACACACACACACACACCTGACAGCTCTGACCTTCAAAATATATTCCACCATAATGGAATTCCTCTTGTTCAGATTCCCACAGGGGAGGGTGTGTGTGTGTGTGTGTGTGTGTGTGTGTGTGTGTGTGTGTGTATGTGTGTGTGTGTGATTGATAACAACTGAAGGTGTAAAGCACTTTTCTTTAACCTCCAACAATAAATAACCTGGAAAATATATAAATGGGACGAACATGACACCTCTGGTTCAGACCTCGTTAAAGACCTGAAGCTCTTTTAAGACCTGAAGCTCGTTAAGGATCTGAAGCTCTTTTAAGACCTGAAGCTCGTTAAGGACCTGAAGCTCTTTAAGGACTTGAAGCTCGTTAAGGACCTGAAGCTCTTTTAGGACCTGAAGTGCGTTAAGGACCTGAAGCTCTTTAAGGACCTGAAGCTCTTTAAGGACCTGAAGCTCTTTAAGGACCTGAAGCTCTTTTAGGACCTGAAGTGCGTTAAGGACCTGAAGCTCTTTAAGGACCTGAAGCTCTTTAAGGACCTGAAGCTCTTTTAGGACCTGAAGTGCGTTAAGGACCTGAAGCTCTTTTAGGACCTGAAGCTCTTTAAGGACCTGAAGCTCTTTTAGGACCTGAAGTGCGTTAAGGACCTGAAGCTCTTTTATGACCTGAAGCTCTTTAAGGACATGAAGCTCTTTAAGGACCTGGAGATCGTTAAGGACCTGAAGCTCGTTAAGGACATGGAGCTCTTTAAGGACCTGAAGCTCTTTAAGGACCTGAAGCTCTTTTAGGACCTGAAGCTCTTTAAGGACCTGAAGCTCTTTTAGGACCTGAAGCTCTTTAAGGACCTGAAGCTCTTTAAGGACATGAAGCTCTTTAAGGACCTGAAGCTCTTTAAGGACATGAAGCTCTTTAAGGACCTGAAGCTCTTTAAGGACCTGAAGCTCTTTAAGGACATGAAGCTCTTTAAGGACCTGGAGCTCGTTAAGGACCTGAAGCTCGTTAAGGACCTTAAATCACTGACCCACTGTGGCATGTGTCCTCCGTCGGGGTCGTGGTGATGATACTGCAGAACCAGGACTGTAGAGATGACCGACAGACCCACGATCACCATGGTGGTCGCAAAGTACTGAGCTGAAACACAAATGTTATATTTAATGCTTTCTATCCATTTTCATCCAGGACGAAGAAAGAAGCAAGTGACAGACGGACATCCTCACTGTCTATAAATGTAATGTAACCTTTCGCTTTAACAGTCTTGGACAGAAGGCTGATATGAGCTTCGTCTCTGTGGACAGACCGGTTTGTTCAGAGCTGTGAGGACGAGACCTCTGGCTAACAGTTAGCTGCTAACGGTCAGTAAATATGTGCAACCTGTAGGCTGACTGGATGCTTGGTAGTCCACATCTCATTTGTATTTGTCTACGTGTGTTAAATAAAGAGGATATATGTGGATAAGTGGATGAAGTCGTCGTTACTTCAATTATTGGTTTATGGACTGCGGTTTTGAAGCCTTGAGTTTGGCATTTTGGCCATCGCCATCTTGGTTTCTGGTTATCGCCATCTTGGTTTCTGGTTATCGCCATTTTTGGTTTTGGTCGTCACCATCTTTGTCTGCGGCCATCTTGGTTTCTGGTCGTGGTAACTTGGTTTTTGGTCGTAGTCATCTTGGTTTTTGGGTGTCGCCATCTTGGTTTTACATGTCACCATCTAACCATCATTTTTTTGCAACCAGAAGTGACAAGAGAGGGAGGAGCTAAGTACAACCAAATGCTGAATAAGACCAAAATGTTACAATTAAATTTGATGAGAGACCTGTCAATCCCAAGGTCGTCCTGCCCTATAGCATACCATGCTTTATGGTTTTCTCATAGACTTCTATACAACCAGAGGAGTCGCCCCCTGATGGACATTAGAGAGAATGCAGCTTTAACACATGAAGCATCGACTTGGCTGAGGTTGCCGCCTGAATCCGTCCAAAGATGGTGAAGATGTTGCGTCACCTTCATGATGACGTCAGAGACAGAAATATAACTCAGGTGACACAGGATGATGATTTAAGAGAGGCGCTCACCTATGAGAGGAACTGAGTCAGATGTCGCCGGCATGATCTCAGCTACCAGCAGCATGAAGACGGTCAGCGAGAGCAACACTGTGATGCCTGCAGACAACAAAGTCATCATGAACATTTAAATGTGTGATCCACACCTGCAGCAGCCAGCTGTGTGAGAAGAAACAAGTTCTCTGTGTGAAAGTCCTGCAGCTCTGAGATGAGAACATCTGCTGAGCTCAGGACTGGAGAGAATCGGAGGAGGAATCATAGAAAAGATAGGAGATAAAAGGATGTTTCTATAACTGAAGGAGGAATCCTCTGGACTCAACGTGATGATATGAATCTGGGTTTTGTGGCGGGTTGCCAGGTCCTGTGGAAGATGGAGAGGAGGAGATTTCAAAGGCTCCACTTGATTGAACAGGTGAGCTCCCTTCCTTTGAAACTACACTTCAGTTCACACACAGGAATGTGTGTTGAGGAAAGAAAACCTGGATAAAACAAACCAAAGGACCAAGACAAAGATGTGAGACTCAGTAACAAAACCAAGACCGTAAGACTTAAAGTCCCAGTTGTGATTTAAACCTTAAACACTAAAGTTTAACGATCTGGTTTTATTTGGGAACAATGTGATCAAAGATAAAGAAAACACATTTCAGTCTGCATCAGCAGTACTGCCACCTAAATACTCTCGTACAGTATTGTTTATTATTTGCTGTAAATTGAATTTTTCTAAATGTGTTCATCAATAACATCTTATATTTAAAGGCTGGTAGAATCTCCTCAGGTCTTGTTCTTCAGGTGGAATTGTTCCGTCATGCTGCATATTTGTAAATGAATTAGCCTTCTGGGTAAACCTCACCAACACAATGAGCTTCAATTCTGAAATTGCCATCTGTGAGGAGGGCAGAGGTCAGAGGTCAGAGGTTTCTCTGCCTCATGAAACCGCCCAATAAAAGGAACTGGATCAATAAAAACAACTAAACCAAAAAGCTCATTAACATACACAAAGTGTGTGTATCATCCTTACAAGTTTCTCATAAAACCTCTTTATAGACGTGTTTTAGTCATTTTCTTCATGTTTTGTATCTCCTCTTTATAAGATGTATTAAATGATAAAGTCTTTCTATACTTTCCAGTTATATCTGAACCTGCCGGCTCATTGACCGTCTCGGCTGAAGGCCGGCGGCTCCGCTGACAGTCTCTTTGATTGACTGTTTAAACTACGTATCTGATCTCAGCGGCTGGAAGCCTCTCGGCACCTTTGACTTCCAATTTCAGGATGTTTTATGGCTGATGAGTATCGACTCTGAGACATCCGTCATCTGAGGGCTCAGCGGAGGAAACAGGCCCTGAAGACCTCCTGCAGCCGTCTGAACGAACACTGACAACCCAACTTTCCTTTTGTCCATCTCTGATTTCATTTGAGATGTTCACAGCTCCAGAATCAGTGTCTCTTTTATTCTGGATGATCCAGATTATTTATTCTGCCAATGAAAACCTTTCCCTGAGAGGAATGTGGACACTGTTTTCTTTTAAATTAGAGACAGAAATGTCAAAGACAGATATTTCAAAACCTTGACAAAAATAAAACCAACAAATATCTGCATGGACAGATATACGAGAGGTGAACAATATCTTGTTGTTTTATGATTTGGCTGAACTGGCCCTTTAAGAGCTCCCACTGGACCTCAGCTGTCATAAGACATCTTCTAGATTAGTCTAAAGACTTTTTGGGTTTCTATACTTCCTGGTTAATGATCACACGGATTACAAACAATCTGCTTTTGTGAGATATCTACGAGTTACAATGCATTCAATTTTCACAAGTATAGCCATGAACGCTGACAGCTACGATACAGCTAGCATCACACATACAGCCGCGTCCTCACCCAGAGAGATCTTCTCTCCGGAGTCGGCGGGCAGCAGGAAGACGAGCAGAGCCAGAGTGGAGATGAGGACGCAGGGGATGAGGAGGTTGAGTCCGTAGTAGAGCGTCCTCCTCCTCATCACCACGGTGAAGGTCACGTCAGGGTACGGCTCCTTACAGCAGTCGTAGAAGCGCTCGTTCCTCCGGCCGGGAACCTCTGCAGACAAAAAGCAGCATCAACAGTCTCACAGACAGAAACACTGATCACTGGTCAATCACGTTTCCTCCTTCATGTTGGGCCTGTGGGAAAATATCAATACAGCATCGTATCGATATTTTGTGTGGCAACATTGTATCGGTACACGAACACAAAGTATCGATCTTATATTATATAAACTATTAATGTTGCAATTAAGGATGTCAGGGTTAACCGGTTTAGCCGTACGTCATGTAAAACGTGGATTAATTACAGTTTAACCATCACAGTGTGAAAAAAACATTTCATTGCTGATCATTATCTGCCCTCATTCAGTAAAAATATGCGATCTGACGATCAGCATTAATGCTTTCTAGCTGCTGGTCTGATAACGAAACACCTGAACAACAAATCTGTGTTCAAATCGTCAATAGGAGAGCTAGTAATGTTAGCAATGCTGACACAGCAGTTGGTGTAATATCGTATCGTGACTTAAGTATCGTGATAATATCGTATCGTGACTAAGTTATTGTGATAACATCGTATCGTGACTAAGTTATTGTGATAACATCGTATCGTGACTAAGTTATTGTGATAACATCGTATCGTGACTAAGTTATTGTGATAACATCGTATCGTGACTAAGTTATTGTGATAACATCGTATCGTGACTAAGTTATTGTGATGATATCGTATCGTGACTAAGTTATTGTGATAACATCGTATCGTGACTAAGTTATTGTGATAACATCGTATCGTGACTAAGTTATTGTGATAACATCGTATCGTGACTAAGTTATTGTGATAACATCGTATCGTGACTAAGTTATTGTGATGATATCGTATCGTGACTAAGTTATTGTGATGATATCGTATCGTGACTAAGTTATTGTGATGATATCGTATCGTGACTAAGTTATTGTGATAACATCGTATCGTGACTAAGTTATTGTGATAACATCGTATCGTGACTAAGTTATTGTGATAACATCGTATCGTGACTAAGTTATTGTGATAACATCGTATCGTGACTAAGTTATTGTGATGATATTGTATCATGACTAAGTTATTGTGATAACATCGTATCATGACTAAGTTATTGTGATGATATCGTATCGTGACTAAGTTATTGTGATGATATCGTATCATGACTAAGTTATTGTGATGATATCGTATCGTGACTAAGTTATTGTGATAACATCGTATCGTGACTAAGTTATTGTGATGATATCGTATCGTGACTAAGTTATTGTGATGATATCGTATCGTGACTAAGTTATTGTGATGATATCGTATCGTGACTAAGTTATTGTGATAACATCGTATCGTGACTAAGTTATTGTGATGATATCGTATCGTGACTAAGTTATTGTGATGATATCGTATCGTGACTAAGTTATTGTGATAACATCGTATCATGACTAAGTTATTGTGATAACATCGTATCATGACTAAGTTATTGTGATGATATCGTATCGTGACTAAGTTATTGTGATAACATCGTATCATGACTAAGTTATTGTGATAACATCGTATCGTGACTAAGTTATTGTGATAATATCGTATCATGACTAAGTTATTGTGATAACATCGTATCGTGACTAAGTTATTGTGATGATATCGTATCATGACTAAGTTATTGTGATGATATCGTATCATGACTAAGTTATTGTGATAACATCGTATCATGACTAAGTTATTGTGATAACATCGTATCATGACTAAGTTATTGTGATGATATCGTATCATGACTAAGTTATTGTGATAACATCGTATCGTGACTAAGTTATTGTGATGATATCGTATCATGACTAAGTTATTGTGATGATATCGTATCATGACTAAGTTATTGTGATAACATCGTATCATGACTAAGTTATTGTGATAACATCGTATCATGACTAAGTTATTGTGATAACATCGTATCGTGACTAAGTTATTGTGATGATATCGTATCATGACTAAGTTATTGTGATAATATCGTAAGAGATTGATTCATCATGATGTAATCTAAAGTAAAGTGCTCTTTTACTCATGGAAAAGCAGAAAATAAAGAAAGCCGCTGCAGCAGAGTCAGAAAACACTAGCTTGTAGAAAAGTGATGACAAAAGTGTAAGTTGTGCTGCTCGACCGGCAGGAACGAGGCCGTTTCATGTCAAATGGCTCAGAAAGGTAAAGTGTTGCTCCACAGGGGGAGAGGTATTTAAACATCGAACAGGAAGTCAACTCCTCCCCTGGTGCTGCTGCAGGGAGACTAATGAGCCCCGTCACGTTTTATTACTGGAATAATCACCATAATGTGTGTGCCATCATGAAAAATAAGCACACATTGTGCAAGGATAGTAACAAAAAAAACAGCCTTTTTACTTTGTCTCTATTTCATCATCCATCTTTATTCCATCTGTCTGGATGCTGTGACGTTTGACCCCTCACCTCTCCCATACTGCCCAAAAGAAACCTCACTGGACAATCAGAGAATCTGGAATAAAACTATGTAAAAGTATCTATCTACATGCTATACTACATATATATATATACTACATACTATATATACTACATACAGTACTATCTATACTACATATACTACATACTATATTTACTACGTACTATGTATACTACATACTATATAAACTATGATATGATGGCGTGGGATGAGTGGGGGTTATTCTGTACTTCATTCCACTGATTATAAACGAGAGGAAACATCCACAGACTGGCTTTTCATCTGAGAGCAAAGCAAAGCCGAGTGGTGACCCAGAAACTGAAACTGAAAATCAAAGATCTTTTCCACAGAAATGTAAAGTTGTTTAAACTGAGAACGCTGAATGTGTGTTTTGGCTCCATGAGCTCCGCTCCATAAATCCCACTTTCCCTCATTTTCCTGATGAATTAGTTCGTCTATCGTGGAGCAGAACGCCTGCTGCGTTTCATGTGCCTGTACATCGCTACATTCTTCACTACATTGGGTTTAATCTCCTCCATAGGTGGAGTGTGTGTGTGTGTGTGTGAGGGGGGGGGGGGGCCCAGATTTTCAATTAAATTCCCCGTGAACAGCTTATTGGCTGAACAGCGTCCCGGTTTCTTTCTGTTTGTGCCGGCTGATGAAAGTGAGAGTGGAATGTGAAGAGAAGCCTGTGTATGTATGTATGGATGGATGGATGGATGTATGGATGGATGGATGGATGTATGTATGTATGTATGTATGTATGTATGGATGGATGGATGGATGGATGGATGGATGGATGGATGTATGTATGTATGTATGTATGTATGTATGTATGTATGTATGTATGTATGTATGTATGTATGTATGTATGTATGTATGTATGTATGTATGTATGGATGGATGGATGGATGGATGGATGGATGGATGGATGGATGGATGGATGGATGGATGGATGGATGGATGGATGGATGGATGGATGGATGGATGGATGGATGTATGTATGGATGTATGTATGTATGTATGTATGGATGGATGGATGGATGGATGGATGGATGGATGGATGGATGGATGGATGGATGGATGGATGGATGGATGGATGGATGGATGGATGGATGGATGGATGGATGGATGGATGGATGGATGGATGGATGGATGGATGGATGGCTTAACCCAGGCTTCTGGGTTTGACGGATCCACCTCCGCTCCCTCCGTTCCTGTGTGGAGTTCTGTGGTCTTTATACTTCCTGGTTCGTGATGACGTGGATAAAATACTAATTGGTTTCGTGGGATGTCTACGAATTAAAGCCCATTGATATCCGTCGGTGTAGCTACACACGCTGTATGAGAACAGCTGGAACATGTTCAGTGAAAAGGTTCAAACTAAGTCAATGAAAGTTAAATATCAGACATATTAACTTGAATTCACTTTAATTGTGTCTGGTTTCCAGTCTCTTACACTTCATCCTGTCCTGTTCTCAATGTGTCAGGATCAAGATTTCTTCTGATTCGATGTGTGACGTTATTCTGATTTTGATGCATAAAGATGCAAAAACCAAAGAGCTGTGAGCCTCCAGGAGCTTCAGGTGTGCGTGATCGGACCGCTTCACGACTTTATTAAAACATTAATAATCCGTGTCACTTGCAGCGCCGCGTGATCAAATCAAAGCGCTTACAGGAATCTGTAAATGTCACTCTTGTGGTCACTTTGTTTTTTTTTGTGATGTGACATTTGTGAGCGGCCTTCAGGTTCACCGAGCTGCTCGCAGCAGGAAGACGGTTTAGATTAGCAGCAGATTAACGCTCAGCTCTAACATTTACATAGCGGCGCTGTCGGTTTACAGGAACTCATTCAGCGGTTTGTTTAGTCGAGGATCTCACCGTGAAATGAACTTCCTAAAGTTTGTCCTGCTCTACCTCGGGATACGTCACGTTAGACGTCCTGTTGACTTATTCATTCTCGTCTCTTTTATTGTCGTCTGTCCTCATTAAACAGAGAATGAAGTTGTAATGAAGACTTCGGTGTGACATCGAGATATGAGGTCACTTAATAATAATATTGTATGACCCACAGTTTGTTTCCTTTCTTTAATTAAAAAACTTAATTTAATTAAAACATTTTAATACGTTTTAAAAACTCTATGTGGCCACAAGTATGGGGACACCCGGGCCATGGGGGTGTGGTTCTCCTGGTTTGGTGCCCAACAACAACAACAACAACAACAACAACAGTGTTCCTCAACATGACAGAAAAAGTGTCGTTATCAGTTATCAGAAACAGAAGAAAGAAAGAAAGAAAGAAGAGAAGAGTGTTTAACAAACCTTGTGTTAAATCCAACATGCAAAACTTTGACCGTGATCCAGAAGAGAATACATTTCCCTGCAAACAATTAGTTGTATGAAGACAATAGACTGTAAATAGGAAGTGGACGTAGTCGTCATGACGTCTCCTCGTTGGTTTGTGGATGTTTTGAAGCCTCGAGTTCAGCGATTTGGCCGTCGCCATCTTGTTTTTTTGCAACCAGTGAACAGGAAGTGACCATATCTGGACTGAGGAGCAGTGACGTAGAGACGCCGTATACGTCTCTGGTAGAGACCTGTCAATCACCGTGTAGCCCCGCCCCTAAAGCATCCCCTGCTTTATGGTCTGTTTGACTCTAAATGGACCATAATGTACTAAATGAACATCATGCTGTATTGAAGAAGACTTGAAACTAGAGATTGAGACCATAAACTCATGTTTACAATGTTTACTGAGGTAATAAATCAAGAGAGAAGTAGAGTCATTTTCTCATAGACTTCTATACAACCAGAGGAGTCGCCCCCTGGTGGACAGTAGAGAGAATGCAGCTTTAACACATGAAGCAACGACTTCACTCTTCAGAACTGGAGGTCGCCTCCTGATCCAAATGTAATTTTTAGGAGACACACCATACAACTTTCAAATAAAAAACCTCAACATTTTCATGTTTCCTCTTTAAGAAGTTCTCGTTCTCTCACCCACGAGGTCCCACTCTCCGTTGGCGATGTATCCGGTGACGTCGGCCTCGATCATCTGCAGGTCCAGAGACCAGCCGCCGTACGTCCACGAGCCGAACTTCAGGTCGCAGCGCTGCACGTCGAAGGGAAACCAGCGGACGTCGATGTAACAGGTACTCTTAAAGATTCCTAAAGTGAAAGAGAAGAAAAGTCAAGCTGAATGAAGCTGACGGGTTCTTCTCACACGTTTGTGTGACGTCTTCACTTCCTGCTCTTTGTGTCCAAATTAAATATTAAAGACAAAATATCTAAAATGACAGTTCTTATCTTTCTGTCTTGTTTCTATCAGCTGCCTGGTTGAAAGTCTCAGGTCGTCAATCAGGACCATAACTCCTCCTGACCTCCTCCTGTTGACCCCCCTGCCCCCCCGTCAGACCTCCATAAAGCTTCTGTCTGCAGCAGACTTCTGTCAGTGTTTGATGGAGTCGTTCAGCAAAACACTCTAAGAACAAACCATTCATCTCCATCTGTAGAGGACACAGTTTGACCCGATGGTGGCGCTAGATGAAAAGTCAGAGGATCACCAAAGTCAGTGGGATTCATCCTCTGGGGACCATGAACGTCTGAAACGTTAAAACAATCCGTCCAACAGTTGTTTGAGATATTTCAGTCTGAACCAAAGTTTTATCTGATAGTTGAGGGGCTTTTCAAACAGGTGCGTAGTGGGAGGGGCCTGTATATAAGTGGGAGTGGCCTGTGTAGCAGCGGGAGGGCCCTCTGGTGGGTTACCTGGTGGAAGGTACTGGCAGTAGCCGGTGGAGTTGACCAGGATGTTGGTGTGGAAGGAGGCGTCGAACCGTTCGTCGGCGCTGTGGAGACAGAGACAGGTCAGAGGTCAGATAATATGTGAATATTATATATCTGAGGCTTTTATTGTGAAAGGTAAGAACGGAAGGAGTGCATCTGGTTTGCGCTGCCTTTGTCGAGGTTAAAAGGAGAATTAAAGTTGTGTTTGTTTGGACACAACTTAAACCCTTTAAACAACCTGATTCGTTGACGCTTTTATTTCTGATACAAAAGCTCAGAAAAAACATTATTACGCCGAAAAAGCATAATATTCACATTCGTGAACGTTTTAATGACAAAAAAAAGTTTGAAAACAAACGCCGCGGTGAGAAAAGGCTTTAATGATCCAACA
>JAVDOI010000087.1:0-110305 GCA_032191485.1 Leptoclinus maculatus | reverse complement strand
GGAGTTCAGTCGATGGTATTCTGCAGAACCGAACAACTACGCTGGTGAAGAACAATGTGCAGTGATGGATACAAATGGGTACTGGTTCGACTACCCTTGTAATGCACACTTTAAGTCAGTCTGCGTCGATGTCAGAGGTGAGAATATTAAAGCTACTACGAGAACCAGTCATCTTGTGTTGATTCTGTTGGTCCCTGTGGACATAAGTGGTCGTGTTTCAGAGCACCAGAGTCCCTTTTGAAAACCTCTCATTTTACTGAAGCAGGGTCTGACAGTTGGTCCCGCTCAGTCCTGGTTCTGGTTCTCCCGTGCCCCCCTTCCCTCCCAGCAATACAGCCTGGGTCTGTCCACGGTGGACCGGTCTCTGCCGGAGGATCTGGGTCTGTCCACGGTGGACCGGTCTCTGCTGGAGGATCTGGGTCTGTCCACGGTGGACCGGTCTCTGCTGGAGGATCTGGGTCTGTCCACGGTGGACCGGTCTCTGCCGGAGGATCTGGGTCTGTCCACGGTGGACCGGTCTCTGCCGGAGGATCTGGGTCTGTCCACGGTGGACCGGTCTCTGCTGGAGGATCTGGGTCTGTTCACGGTGGACCGGTCTCTGCTGGAGGATCTGATCTGTCCACGGTGGACCGGTCTCTACTGGAGGATCTGGGTCTGTTCACGGTGGACCGGTCTCTGCTGGAGGATCTGATCTGTCCACGGTGGACCGGTCTCTGATGGAGGATCTGATCTGTCCACGGTGGACCGGTCTCTGCTGGAGGATCTGGGTCTGTTCACGGTGGACTGGTCTCTGCTGGAGGATCTGATCTGGCCACGGTGGACCGGTCTCTGATGGAGGATCTGGTCTGTCCATGGTGGACCGGTCTCTGCTGGAGTCTGAGCTGAAGGAGTTTCTGGTGAACCTGCATGAGTTCATCTGGTTTCACCAGAATCCGACCCGGTGGCTCCGATGACATCATTAAGAATAACTCTATAGAAACAGACCATCTTCTCTCTGATGGTCTCTTTACTGATGGAGGTCTGATAGAGGATCAGGACTACACTGTTTCATAACCAGTTAAAGGGTCCTCATGGTAACTTGAACTAGTCTTGGGCTCCATGAATGTCATTTAAAGCAGACTAATGTGAGTCCTGCCTTCATGTCACTGTGGGAGCAGGCTCATTAAGCCGGTTTGTATAATGTCTGTTGGAGGGAAAATAGCTCTGATGTGTCTTTATGAATGTGGGACTCAATGGACGCCTGAGTGTTCATGTTCACACAGCTCTGTGTTGACTTCACCTTCATGCTGAGATTCATGAAGCAACAATAAAACTGGTCTGCATCTATGTTGTCTGTTATGGTGTCTCTTCACAGCACTTCACTCTGGTCTATTTTCAGGACTGAATGAGACATTTGTCTTCATTGACAACACCATGAAGTGGACTGAGGCCCAGAGCTACTGCAGAGAACACCACACAGACCTGGCCAGTGTGAGAAACATGGAAGAGATCCAGAAGGTCCAGAATCTGCCATCCTATGGAGGATATGTCTGGATCGGCCTTTTCAGAGATGGATGGAAGTGGTCTGATGGAAGTGACTCCTCATTTAGAAACTGGAAAACTAAACCTACAGGTGTCTCTGAGACTTGTGCGGCAGCAGATTTTAGTGCCAATGGAACATGGGAGAACCTGAACTGTAACGTCACGAGAGCGTTCATTTGCTACAGTGGTAAGCTATCATTCACTCAGTCTTTAAATGTGGATTTAGGTTTATTTCATTTGCAAATAGAGTTTAAAAACTACAGAAAAACATCAAAAGTAGAGCATAATAAAAACCATAACTATAAAGTTATGGATAAAAAACACATTGAATATGCAGATCAACTGCAGATGATGGAGAGTGATCGCCTCATTGATGCAAGAATGCTAACGCTAACACCATGCTAAGCTAAGCTAAGGTTTTCTTGCACCAAACATATTTAAAGATTGAGTTGATGGAAAATTACCATACTTTCTCTTTTAGCATTCAAAGTGTTAAACATGAAAGGATGCAGATTATTATCAACCAGAAATGTTGTGACTGATGAAGTTTGTTGGTTTTTTAGATGTTGTTCCTGTTTCAAAGCAAGAGATAAAAGTGAGGCTGCAGACAAACAGGTTGTCTGTTTCAAAGCAAGAGATCAAAGTGAGGCTGCAGACAACCAGCTCGTCTCTGGATCTGAATGACCCTGTGGTGATGGAGGACCTCTTGAAGAAGGTACATCTGTCTAACATTAAAAACAGAACAACCAGGTGATACATGTGATTCAGTGCACTACTAAGAACAATGTCAATGTGCTGTGTGCAGTGCAAACGTGTATACGTCACTATTGAAGGTAGACTTGTGTCCAAAGAACATGCAAACAACAAAGCTGTTCTAGTGGGAACCAGAGTTCTTCTAAAGCAGAGCTTCCACATGAGGACGGTGTGAGAAAGGATGCAGGATGTAAATGAACAACAGCGTTTAGTGAAGACTTCTTCTCTGTCAGCGACATTCAGGAAGTAAATGTGTTTGTATCTCAGCTCAAACAGAGGCTGAAGGACCAGGGGCTGAATGACGACATCAAGCTGAGCTGGAAGAAGCAGTCGGATGGAAAAGTCTTCCACAAGGAAGAGAAGAAGACAAAGAAGAAGGAGACGTGTCCAGGAAAAGAAGACCTTTAATGATGTTTGAATCCACTCTGGTCAGAGGCTTCCTTTCTCCTCCTCCTCCTCCTCCTCTTCTTCTTCTTCTTCCTCCTCCTCCTCCTCCTCCTCCTCGTCCTCCTCCTCCTCTTCTTCTTCCTCTTCCTCCTCTCAATCAATGGTAGAAAGTACCAAAGTACCTCAGTACTGACCCTTTGCTGTGAAGTAACGTATTTACATTTCATGCTACTTTAGACTGTTACTCCACTACATTGATCTGTCAGCTATAGTTTCTACACTCTTAGAAATAAAGGTTCCAAACAGGTTCTTCCTGAAGGGCTGAGGTTCTACCCGGAACCATTTGCTTCTGAAGAACCTTTTCCTTCTTCAAGGATTTTTGAAAGCACAGGTGTTAAAAAAAGCCAGAAATGTGCGTTGTGCTTCTTTATAAACCTCATGGGGAACCCATAGTGAGTTCTAGATGGAACCCTTGGGATGCAAAAGGGTTCCTGGTGGAGACACGCAGGTGGGTTCTTGTTTGTACCCTTAGAAGGTGCAAATGTTCTGCATAGAACCTCCAGAGAAGATTTTGGGTGAAACCGTGACACCATATGAGGGTTCTCTGTGGAACCTTTGGGTGGAAACTTTCACATATGATTCTGGGTAAAACTATTTATGCTTCATTCTTGGTAGAACCCTCTGAAACGAGCCGAAGAACCCTCCATGGTTCTAGTTAGCACATTCATTTCTAAGAGTGCAGTTTCTTTGCACACTAAGATCTTTAATATAAAGTGTGTGATGAGCTTATTAAATATGATGCATTGTTTTGTAGAATCTCAACCTGCTACAGCGTTAAAATGCTACTTCCATGTTAATCAGTAATAATGATCCAATAACATGTTTATTATAGTATAGCTCTCTATCAGAGTTCATTCTGCATAATGAGGAGTGTTTCTCTTGATAATGAAGAACTTTGTTCTGTAATTCTAAAATGTAGGACTTTGTATTTGTAATGTAGTGTTTTCTCATGGTGATAATGCTTCTTTTGCTTCAATAAAACATTTGAATCAGCTTACTGTTTCACCACAGTTCTTCATGTACTTCAGGTCAAAATAGAGTGTGATGACTCTAACAGACATAAAGTGTGGGGTCAGAAACAAGCCTCAAGAACAGCTTCAATGCTGCTTTCCTCTTTTGATTTCACTGAATATGATTCTATGTTCAAGCAGCACACTGAGTGAAGTCTTTGTTACTGAACTGACTTTCCACCTTAACTAACATGAACTGAGCAACATTTCTCTGGTCTCTGCTCCTCATTGTTTTGTTCATCAAGAACAAGACGCACAAGTTCATTTCTAGAGTAAAAGCAGGTCTACCAGAGAGCAGAGATCAGGGTTCACCTCCTCGGTCCCGTCTGTGGTCAGGTTTAGGAAACAAATACCCGGTAGGCCCGTTCAGTAACCCTTTTGCATGTTTTATAATAATATTTTTAGTACATTGATATTTCCTTGTAGCTACAAAACTCTATCAGAACACGATGAAGATGCACTTCAGTTATGTTATAACTAATGCAAACTGAATACAAGTTATATTTAATGTTCATAACATCCAGACATGTCTGGTACAGAGCTGAAGTACCCTTTCTATTGTTACCAGTGCAGCTGGTTCTGATAGTTAATAAACTGGATGAACTCAAGAAGAAGAGGACTTCTCAATGTGACACTAAGAACTACAACGTTATGGTTTTCACAGAGATTTTGTCTGCACCCCTCCACCCCCCCCACAATCCAGGACCCGGTCTTAAAAAAAAGTTACTCCTCATTTTTTGTGTGTTGTCGTATGAAAGTCAAGCAACACGTGTCAATTTCTGCTCGTTACATGAATACAGTCTTTTCAAAATAAATGTCTGTTTTTATACAAAACATTAGGTTTAGGCAACAAAACTACAAGTTAGGTTGAGACAACAAAACTGCTTAGTTAGGTTGAGACAACAAAACTACTTAGTTAGGTTGAGACAACAAAACTGCTTAGTTAGGTTGAGACAACAAAACTACTTAGTTAGGTTGAGACAACAAAACTGCTTAGTTAGGTTGAGACAACAAAACTATTTAGTTAGGTTGAGACAACAAAACTACTTAGTTAGGTTCAGACAACAAAACTGCTTAGTTAGGTTTAGTCAACAAAACTACTTAGTTAGGTTCAGACAACAAAACTACTTAGTTAGGTTTAGTCAACAAAACTGAGAGAAATGTATTTTATGAACGCTGTTACTTCTCTTTAGTTGAATCTGTCACGTCTCTATAGTTACTTAAAAACATGTTCTGTCTTATCTGACAGCGGGGGCGACTGTGGCTAAGTGGATAGCAGGGCCGTCTTTCAATCAGGTGGTTCAATCCCCGGCTCCGGCTCTGCTGGTCGCATGTTGATGTGTCCTTGAGCAAGACACTTAACCCCAAAAATTGCTCCCGTAGTGCCTACGGTGTAGTATTGTGATAGACTCTGAATTGTAAGTCACTTTGGATAAAAGCGTCTGCTAAATGACTATAATGTAATCTTAGGCTAATGTTCATAGTCCAGATGAGCTGGCTAACTAGACATTGATAACACGCTGTCTCCACAGCTTGACGGGTCGAATTACGTCTCTCTATGTATAAAAGTTCCTCTCAGGACTGAGAGAGTTGTCAGACTTCCTCGACTCTCTATGGCGTTTCCATAGCAGTAGAATAACATTTCGGACAAACATGAGAAAATTATCAATCTGGTAGAAAATAGTAAAAACTACAATTGTAGTCAGAGCTCTTGATAGAAAGCCTGAGATAATAGAACGCCATCTTTTTTTCTTTTTTTTTTTAAACCAGTGAACAGGAAGTGACCATATCCGGACTGGAGGAGTGACATAGAGTGACATAGAGACGCCGTATACGTCTCTGGTAGAGACCTGTCAATCACTGTGTAGCCCCGCCCTAAAGCATGCACCATAAATAGACCATAAATAGCTTTATGGTCTGTTTGACTCTAAATGGACCATAATGTACTAAATGAACATCATGCTGTATTGAAGAAGACTTGAAACTAGAGATTGAGACCATAAACTCATGTTTACAATGTTTACTGAGGTAATAAATCAAGAGAGAAGTAGAGTCATTTTCTCATAGACTTCTATACAACCAGAGGAGTCGCCCCCTGGTGGACACTAGAGAGAATGCAGCTTTAACACACTTTTCAGAACCAGAGGTTGCGTCCTGTTTAATACCTGAATAACTTTATTAAAAGCTTCTCTTAGATACAAGTAGGGGGCGGGCTTCAAGGAAACAAGGTTGGGAATCACTGCTCTAAAGTGATGGAAACACGACTATATATTTGTGTGCTCACATATGAGAAAGCTCCAGAGCTAACGGGCCTGTTTGTGTTCCAGGTACGATCATTCGGAGAAGAACAGCTGGGCGGCGCTGTGGTCCACAGCACACAGGGACATGTACGCTTTAGGGCTGCTGCAACAACCTGTATATGATAGGAGGCCAGATGAAAGTGTGTAGTCACTACGTGGTCACAGACAGTGTGGAGAGATGGTCGCTGAGGACAGGAGGCAGCTGGCTCAGCTTCGCCCCTCTGCCTCTCCCCTTAGCCTGCCACTGCACCGTCAGCCTGAAGGAGCACCTGTATGTGATGGGGGGCTGGATACCACAGGTACACAGGCCTGTTACAAACACCCTGCACGTCACTAGTAACTGTTCCTTTAAGCCCCTATCTCAGAAAAGCTGAGCCCCCCCTAAGAAACTACAAACCTGTGAATTATCAATTTGTATTTTGTATTTCTATAATGAATATTTTGTATTGGAGTTATTGGAAATGTTTGGATCACAATAGTTCTCCCTCATAACTTTGACTTCATGGTGAAATAGCCTTTGCACAAAAACAAGGGACACTTTGTGTCTCCGTCAAAGTGAAAGGTGAACATGTGGCGGCCTCTAGTGGTGAGGCTGCAGATTACAACCAAGTGAAACTTCTCCCATGGGTCTAAACTTGTAGGTATAATGATGTATTAGAGGCATTGTAGGAAAAATAAATTACTTAAATTACCTTAACATTTTTTTGTAAATTTGACACTTTAATCTCTGACAATATCTGACTTTTTTTCTTTTTAATTTACGACTTTGATATATTATATTTAGTATATATGTGTAGATATGAACGTCTCATTCGAAGGTAACGAAAACACAACGTTTCTTATTGTCAGGTGATTATACACAAAAGAAAACAAACTTATGAATATCATATTCCATTGCTGTCAATACGTCCCCCTAAATGCTGCACACTGTTCCTTTAAGTAATCTTACTGATGAGGCAGTGTCTCTGGAAATGAGATTTTGGTCAGCCATAACTTGCATACTTTCTCTCACGACTGCAGGCCGTCATGAGATCATCACCAAGGAGATTTTGGAAATGCACCCTGCAGACAATGTGTGGACGGTGGTGGAAAGACGAGCAGCCGTGCACGACAGCTATGACGTCTGTCTGGTGGCGAAACCTCAATCCTCGAGACCTCATCACACCCTAATTCATCTCCGCCTGACTCTGAGCAACAACAATGCTCGGAGTCAGGATCTGTGGGAAAAGAGCTTCTGTCCTCTTTACCCTCATGCAGCTTTATCAAAACCTTGACTACTGGACTTATAGTCTATAAGGATGTTAGTCTATAACTTCCCATCAACTAATCCTCATACCTTCACAACAAAGTGGTTTGTTTTATGAAAATATAGTCACACACTTCCTCCAGCTTTGCTTCATCACATCATCACCAAACAAAACATATTCAGCGTTTTAAAAGAATAGCTTGCCATTTGGGGGAATATGCTAATTCGTTGGCTATCTGTTTCCCTCTGTTTCCAGTCTTTGTGCTAAGCTAAGCTAAGCTAACCATCTCCGGCTCCAGCTTCATATTGAACAGACAGATATGAGAGTGGTGTTGATCTTCTCTTCTAACTGTCAGCAAGAACGCAAATAAGCATATTCCCCAAAATGTCAAACTATTAATTTTCAAAGGTCCTCTATACTGGATCAAGAGCATTTATAAACCATCAAACGATCGTCTATGTAAAGATATAAAGGAGTAATGTCTACCGGAGCAGAGGATGAAGTCTGTCCCCCTCTGTTGTTATCAGAGCTTCTCTTTCTTTACATAGCCGGGTCAGCTGTGTGTGCATTTTGGAGAATGTTAGTCTCTCTGTTGTGCGCTGTTTGCACCGTTACCGCTGTTTGCACCGTTACCGCTGTTTGCACCGTTAGCTTACAGCCGCCGGCTCAGCCGTCACCATGAGAGCCACGTAGAGGCAATCGATATGCTCTGAAGTCCACATTGAGCACCTTTAAGATGTGTAAAATAGTTTTTTAAAAGTGACTTTTTGAGCATCCTACCACCTGAAGGAGTGATGCAGAGTATCTTTAATAATTAATTAATCAAGAGAAACTTACATCCAAAAGTTCACCTACAAACCAAAAATGAATTCTAGTAAATTGCTTTTCATCCTTATTAAAGCGTATTACTGATTAGTAAAGCACAAATGAATGATTCACTGACTGTCACACTGACATTTCAGTGGTCCTGTAATCCTACTTTATAATCGCTTTTTGCATATAAAGTTATATGTGGGGTAATAAATAGACAGGTTTACCTGTTAAGTTGCCTTAGATCAGCCACCTTTTATATCCTAAATAAACCAAATGAATGTAACCCTGCATTCTCACCAACCACCACTACCTTCTCCTTCTCTCCGACTTCAAAGTCCTCCAGGATTTATATTTCTTTCCGAGCTCACCGCGTGGTAAAGCATCCACAAACATGTCTGACTGAAGCTTTGGATTCAGGCTGAGTGTCTGACCCGCATGACATTCCTCACATGCCTTCATCCCCGTCAGATACAAGCAGCCTCCCGAGAACCCACAATGATCCCAGTGGCTGTGACGCGCCAGGATGTTGTATGAGCGCTTTTCTCTTTCTTGGGAACGAGGAGGCTCCGCCCATCGCTCCGGACCATGTGGTTCCTCACATCGCTGCTGTTGCTGCTGTGCTGTCAAAGGGGAGGGTGGAAGAGGAGTGCTGCTCCAATGCACCCGATGGCTTCTCTGTATGTGCCGACTGGTTCGTGGCTTTGATAACGAATCTATATGGGCACCTGCTGGGTCTCTAACTTTAGCTGCAGCTTGCGCAGTCATCAAAGTAATTTGGGGGGGATGAGGGGGGTTCCAGTGCAGGTGAAAGGCTGCTCCTTCTGACAGGTGGTGCGCAAGAGAGGATGGGCAGACGCGGGGCGGACAGCAGAGGCGCGATGAGCACCAGCGACCGCTCCGAGCTCGGCTGCCTGCGGGACGCGGCGTCCACGGAGGAGTCCCCGAGGCCGGACAGCGCGGAGGCGGCGATGGAGGTGAAGAAGCACCAGCACAAGCACAACCTGAAACACCGCTACGAGGTGATGGAGACTCTGGGGAGAGGCACGTACGGCAAAGTGAAGAAGGCGGTGGAGAGAGCGAGCCTGAGGACGGTGAGTGTTGGAGAACATCATGAAGCTGCGTGCCTGGAGGATGCTCTCTTTAAATATATACATATATATATATATATATATATATATATATATATATATATTTAATATGCACATGTTGATGGTTAATGTGCACGAACCTGTTTGTGAAAATGTTTGATCTCTTAACCTCCAACCAGAAGCTTTAAAGAGATAACTTGTCTCCCTGTGTGTGTGTGTGTGTGTGTGTGTGTGTGTGTGTGTGTGTGTGTGTGTGTGTGTGTGTGTGTGTTGTGGGTGAGCTCATGTGCTGATGCCGGACCCAGTTCTTGCTTCCTGTGCTGCCTGGCTGAGATGCCTTTGGTCTGACTCACTCAGCACTTGAACAAGGGGATAAAATGACTACAATAGGTCTCCTCCAGGAGGAGACGGACCCTCTTTACCGGAACACAACCACACACACACACACACACACACACACACACACACACACACACACACATGCAGAGTCATAATATCATATGTTTCTGTATCCAGGTTAAAAACATAACATGGGTTCAATGTCAGATTTTAATCCCACGGAGCACAAAGAGACAGATAAACCCGTCAGCCGTGTCTTTATAGTAAACAAACATGCTGTAATATAATCTTCTTTTATTTAGCAATCACATTGTGGAAGTGAGACCGTCATTATTCCTTTGGCTGCTTTCACTTCAACTCTGAGAGAAGGGAGTAAAGGACAGACAGCAGGAAGAATATACAGAGAGAGGAGAGAAATAGCTGTGTGTGTGTGTGTGTGTGTGTGTGTGTGTGTGTGTGTGTGTGGGGTGGGACAAGGGGAAAATGCTGAATTCTTTGAGCCTGTAGCCAGCACATACCAAGGATTCTTTGAAACAAAACGGACATTATTTTTGGAAACAAGACCAGGGGGTTGTTGTTTGAGGAGGAGACAGTTTTAGAGACGAGGAGGAGGAGGAGGAGGAGGAGGAGGAGGAGGAGGAGGAGGAGGAGGAGGAGGAGAAAGTAGGTTTGACGTTTCGGTAAAGAGTTGACTTGAGATTGTCCCTGAGTTGTTCTTGACTAATGTACAGGATGGAATGGAAGGAAAGGATGATAAACCTGTGGTATGCAGGGTCACTAATCTGAACTGTAGCTCACTTGTGGCTGCAGGAGCTCGAGCAGTAAGGGGGTGCCAGGTTGCCATTTGCAACCATTTTGACAAATTTGGCCACCAGTTCTTGGCTTTCGGCTGCCATCAGTGGCAAACATTTTAAAACATATAAACAAAAACAGCAAAACACGCTCCCCGAAATCAATAGATGTTATAATACTTGTTGGATTGGTGATAGTGTGTGCGTCGGTGCGTTTACTCTCGTGTGCCCACAGGCGTCGTTTCTGCAGAGACGATGGCGAAGCAAAGAACCAGGTGAACCTGAAAAACAAAAAGGAAATCTGGGAAGATGGGCAAGCTAAGTTAACTAGCGTGCTCTGGAGATGGACAAGCTAGCTGGCTGTACCATTACAACATGCTCCTCCACTGCACACGTTCTCCCATAAAGCAAAAGAATATCGGATTACGTCTGCATGACTCACACACACACACATATACTTATGTTTCCCTACATCCATCCTGTTACACTTTGGCATTTTTTGGCCGATAGCGCACACGCAGCACATTATTTGGATGAACAATGAGACATTGTTAGTTAGAAGGATACTGTAGAGGTCATATTGTGACGCATGCACAAGGGTGAGATCATTCACGCACATAGACACACTTCCTCTGCACACACGCGCCCCTTTAAACAACGCTCTTAGTGCCCTGAGGGCTGAACAATGCCCAGTGTGTGTCTCTCCTCTCCGTGCTCTACTGATCTGGCCTTAATGCCCAGTCACAGCTTAGATGGACAGTACAATACAAGCTTTTTTTTGCCCTGAGTCTGCACTTTGTCATACTTTATCCATTCCTTTCACCTGTCCTGTTACCTGCCGCCTTCCTCTTCCGTGCACCTTATTTCATACTCTCTCTCCCTTCCTTTTTGACATGTTGCTTTCCCAGCCATCAGGTATTTAGGTCAGAAAACATTCACGAGCATGCAAGCTAACACATGATGATAGCTCCCCAACCACTGAATATCTGCGCCCAGTACCCCTGTCCATCAGTCTGGACTGGAATGTCTGCGGATGTGAGGAAAATGCCCATATTTCAGCACTTGTTCCCAAAGAACTTGAGTATTCTCCTTCGCCGGTCAGCGTCACATCAGTTATAGAAGGTCAGCTCAGTCCCGAGAGTTCCCTGGAGTGTGTTTGTGTTGCGTAACCACTGAGGTTGATGGAGCGTGTGAATTGTATCCTCCGATGTCTCGTAGACGGGGTTTTTCCCAGCAGCTGAGAATGCTGGAGTTGTGACCCCTGCTCGCCATTAGGGACATTATATAGAGTATGATCAGTGAATAATCAACTAAAGAATATTAGTCAATTAGGGGACAGCTTAATGTCAATCATTACAAAGTAGTCCTGTAGCCTCATCTGCACATTATATCAAAGCTTTGTTTCTTTTAGCCTTCTAAAGAGGACACCCTGATGTCTGTCTCTGTCTCTGTCTCTGTATGGAGCCAGTCTGGTGACAGTAACTCTATCCAAAGAGGTTTAGGGGCTCATGTTGTTTGTTTTGGTGTATATGTGTGTGTTGGGTGGTGGGGGGGTTACATCAGGGTACCGTGAGTGTTTGGGATTAATGAAACAGAGTGTGAACAGTGCAGCTGTCAACCTTCTGCCTCTGAGCGTGCTCAGATCACAGACGATCTGCTCTCACACATCCAGCCCTTAAAACCCACATAATCACCTCTAATACCCACAGAGTGAGTGTATCATTGTATCAACAGTATGTATGTCTTTGTTTCCATGCACGGCTTTATGCAAGTAATACATGAACTGTGATTTTATCATTGTTTATCCACTGTTTAGAATGACTTGAGTTGTGAGGGAGGTAACTACATGGAACTAGGGCTGGGGGGTATACCGGTTCAAACGGTATACCGGATTTAATTTCCCGTACGATATGAATTTTTCACATAACGTCATACCGGTGCAAAGCCGGAACAACTGCTGTCTGTCTTCAACAAGCAGCTAAATATAGTGTTCACTGCTATGAGCCCTGCAGTCGGAGCTAGTTAAGTTATGTGTATTGAGAGGGACCCCTAGTCATGGTCATAACTTTATAACTTTATTATTACTAGTATTAACGCTCGATAAACTATGCATTAATGCGAGGAAAAACCGTGAAACCGGTTTATTTTGTCGTCCCTGTGGACTAAAGCTGTAGTGTTTCTAAGCACCAGACTCTTTAGAAAACCTCTAATTTTACTGCAGCAGGTCTGACAGTCTGCCCCTCTCAGTCCTGGTTCTGGTTCTCCCCTGCCTCCCTTCCCTCCAGCGGGTCCAGCAATACGTCCTGGGTCTCCAGCAGCGTGGTGTCGGTGTTGGCTCCCAGAGAGGAGAAGCTCTGCTCCTGGAGGAGGAGGAGACGCTGCTGCTGCTGCCGGGAGCTGAGCTCTCCTCCTCCCTCCGGAGCTCCGACTGCAGGTCCAAGGCTGCGGGTGAAGCCAGATCTGGGTCTGTCCACGGTGGACCGGTCTCTGCTGGAGTCTGAGCTGAAGGAGTTTCTGGTGAACCTGCATGATTTCATCTGGTTTCACCAGAATCTGACCCGGTGGCTCCGATGACATCATCAAGAATAACTCTATAGAAATAGACCATCTTCTCTCTGATGGTCTCTTTACTGATGGAGGTCTGATAGAGGATCAGGACTACACTGAGACTGGTTCATATAGAGGATCAGGACTACACTGAGACTGGTTCAGGACTAGTTAAAAGTTCCTCAAAGTAACTTTAAATAGTGCGTCTTCGTTCTCAGGTGGCGATCAAGTCGATCCGCAAAGAGCACATCACAGACGACCTGGACAGAATTCACATCCAGAGAGAGATCGAGATCACGGCCTCGCTGAGGCACTCCAACATCATACGCTTCCACGAGGGTGAGTCTGCAAACACAACCAAACCAAGACAATATGACCTCTAAACCAAATGTGAATCATTGTTTAGTCGCATCATCAGACTTTTAGACTCTGAATGTTCCAAAGAAAGTTACATGAGACAAAGTCACGCAGATTTAAATTAATAACCAGTTATACTGAGAACCATCTGTGAAAGGCTCCACCCAGAGTCCCCTAGGTTCTATGGAAAACCCTTGTAGGGTCCATTGGTTCCACCCAGAACCCTCTCTGGAGGTTCCATTCAAAACCTTTCCACCTTTTAAGGGTGCTAAAAAGAACTTACCCTTGGGGTTCTACCGAGAACCCTTTCGAAGTCCAAGGGTTTCATCTAGAACCCACCCACACCCAGGGGGTTCTACCAAGAACCCTTTTATATTCCAAGGGTTTCAAGAATCCAACCAGGGGGTTCTGAGGAGAAACCTTTTATAATCCAGGGGTTATATCCAGAACCCACCCTGTGGGTTCTACAGAGAACACTTTTATATTCATTGGGTTTTATCTAGAACCCTAAAGGACTAATGTGTTGCAGTGCATCCCACAAAAGTCATAGTTCACAATCACAGTTTTTCGGGGTGTCTGGTTCTGGATGTTAGGCGTTCCCCTTTATTAACAGCAATGCTTTCAACAATCCTTGAAGAACTCTTTCTTCCAAAAGAGTGTTCTTTGGATGAAAACGGTTCTTAATGGAACCCTTAGTCTCACAAAGAACTCCTGAAAACCCCTTTCTTCATCAAGTGACCAACAGTGTGCATGATTTCTGGTTCCTTCTTCTTGGTTTTAAATAGATGCTCAACTCATATAAACACATTTGCATAATACCGACCGGTGACTGTTTCCTGTGCAGTGTTTGAGAGCCGGGATAAGATCGTGATTGTGATGGAGTTCGCCAGCAGGGGAGAGCTGTACGACTACATCCAGGAGAGGAGGCGACTGCCTGAATCGGAAGCCAGAAGCATCTTCAGACAAATCACCTCTGCTGTCCACTACTGCCACAAGGTTTGCACACACACACACACACACACACACACTGTAGATGTAGACCACTTGACCACTTGGATTTCAGTATAAATTCAGGAACCACGTGGGGGCGCGTGCTGAATCGCATGCTTGCGGTTATTTAACCGTGCACAAGCAAATACAGTTCTGTTAAATCCACTAAATCCTAATCCTAATACTGCAGGAAAACTTGACTTGCGTTTTCAGATCTCTCTGGGTTAAGAGCGCGTTAAGCCTGGATTGTCTTTTTTTTACAGTCACACACTGACACATTTATCAAACACGTTGCCATCCTCCCTCCCTCCACGCCTCTGTAAAACCCTGTTTGTTTGTTTCCTTGCTTGTTTTATTGTTGTGTACATAAAATCAACAGCCGTGCCGAATTTCAGTACAGTAGAAGTGAGGATCTGTGCCTCGCAGTCAGCTGAGCCGGGTATGAAAGAAATGTTTTCATTTTCACATCAGTGTTATTTTGGCATCTTGAATGTAATGTGAGGGATTCAAGAAGAAGCCAGAGATTACCATTCAGCTCCTGTAGTAGACGGGGAGGTGGATTTTGTGCTCCTTAAATGCCCTCAAGTATTCGTCCCAAAATAGACATGAATGTTCCAGCATGAATGAATTATTGAATGTGCCTCTGAGGTATGCAGGGTACATGGAGAGGGGGGGGGTTGAGGCTTCAAATGAAGAATGAAAATAATTCAGTCATTTTCTTTGGTATTTTTAGTTGCTATTCCCCGAATCTGTTCATTTAAATGTAGCAAAGAATAATAACGTGGTTAACCACGTTGATTTGTCTTCTGCTTTACTTTCTGTGCCTTGCACACACACACACACACACACACACACACACACACACACACACACACACACACACACACACACACACACACACACACACACACACACACACAGGCTTACATACTGTACATACTGTGCACAAAACGTTGTCTACGGTCATGGGTTCATTTCCTCCGCTGAAGTGGAGGATGTCATTAACTGAAGAGAGGACGGAGGCTATTCTGGCTCATTAGGCGCTGGCTTTAAGAGAAACTCACAGCGTTTAAAGTTTCCCTGGAGCGTTTCTGGGTGGTCACAGTTATTTATCAGTTATCTATAACGATTGTCTCTTCTTATGATCTACCAAAGATACAGAACCATTAGGGGCCGTTCACATGTTGTGTTTAATAACGCTTGAAAAACGCTTCCATCAGTTGAAGGTGGGTTTGCGCGACTGTCTCGCCTGTGGTAACTAAGCAACCAAAACCTGCGTGTTTCGATGACGATGATGATGATGAAGCTGCGGTAATTTAGCAGTAAGCCTCGCTGACTAATCTACACTAAGATAAATTAATTTCCAGCAGCATAAATCCCTCACAGGAGCTTTGCTGCTTGATTTGTTTGGGACAGTTGTTCTGACCTTTAAACCGGTTGTTGTGACGTCGTTGGACTTAAAGGGTTTAATCTAGTCAAATATTCCGTGGGACGGATAATGAAGCGATAATAAATCGCTTATCCGATATTTACGGAAGAAAGAAAAGATATCCTCCAGCGCTGGTTGTTCCTCATCACATGACATGCGGTGCACGCTGCAGCGTTCCAAAAGTTGGACTTTATCTCGAGGCGCAGCCGGCTAACCCTGAAAAATAGGCGCTTGGGAACGCTTGAGGGCGCCTTCTGCACGTCTACATTGGCATCAATGGATATTACAAGCTCCGCCAATGGTTTGAAATGGTATACACTTCCTGTCTCCTAAGTAAAACATTGTAAACATGAGTTTATGGTCTCAATCTTTAGTTTCAAGTCTTCTTCAATACAGCATGATGTTCATTTAGTAAATTATGGTCCATTTAGAGTCAAACAGACCATAAAGCAGGGTACCAGGTAGCGATGGGCTTAATCCAAGATGGTGATGGCCAAAACACCGAACTAGAGGCTTCAAAACGATAGTCCACAAACCAATGGGTGACGTCACGGTGGTTACGTCCACTTCTTATATACAGTCTGTGGATTTACTACGTATTCAACGTCGGAGAAACTCTTAAAGTGATAGTGATCCTGCAGCGCTTTTCCTCCCATCGAACCTCCGGTGTAGTCTTCCTCACTGGGCTCCACAGCTGTCTCGACTCTGTGGCCCCTCGTGGGCCCCCAGGTGCTTCATGCCATCAGACGAATCAACCCAAACAAAGCACTTCATTAAACATTCTTTCTGAGGGCACGTTAGAGACACGGCCCTAAAACACAAGGCCCGAGTGCATGTTAATGGTTATAAAATTATAAATGAAAGGCAAACGTTACGTGCAATCCAGGCTGGGTTTATATTATAAACTTCAGACCCTTCGGTCTTAATGTTTGCATGCAGAGAGGAAACATCTAACTGTAAACTGGAGGGAGGAGCAGCACAGGACCTCATGTGTTCTCCGCTCTCTTGCAGAACGGCGTTGTGCATCGAGACCTCAAGCTGGAGAACATCCTTTTAGATCAAGATTTCAACGTAAAGGTAAGATCCACGCACACTGAGCCTTCATGTCGCTTTCACAAGAACAAAACCGTGACAATGATGCATGTTTTCGAAAAAATAAATGAGACCCTGTCCCTGGATGAAAAATAGAAAAGTCTTCTGACAAAAGCATTGTTGGCCCGAGCGTTAAATACATCTTTCGTTAATGGATCATCCGTAGACCCCCGATTGCTTTTGTTGTGGAACATGAAGGCATAGACCTTTAGCAGTCTGAATTTAGCATCATGGAATGAAGCTTCACACAGTGCTGCTGGTAATGGATTATCTCACCAGCTCCAAAAATAAAATGCAAACAATGTGCACATTCAGAACATACATTGGATCACTTTCAGACCACAGTCATTTGAATGTGTTGTTCATCCATGCACACTGAACCAGCACCAACATACTGCCAGGTCTTATGAAAGAACCCAGGGGGTCATTTTTGCCTTATTTGGGTATCGCTCTCCTGAGGGAGCTGTGCACGGCCGAGGGGAAATGCCGGGAATCCAGTGGCAATCGCGCCGTTAGGAGGGTTTTAATATAAGTTGGCTCCGTCTGTCGATCAAGAGGAAACACGATGTGCAGAGGCCCTGTAAAGTGGGAAAGAAGAAGACAGGCACAGCTATGACACAATGTTTGTCTTTGTCACTTTTGAAGTCACAGACAGATTATGATTTAACAATATACAAAAAATGTATTGTCCTTTAATGCAGTCATTCCCAAAAACTGGCTCGGGATCCACAGACGTTTCGCAGGAGATCAAATTTGGGTCGCCAAATAAACATGCAGAATTTCCCCCATGATCTTTTATTCAACGTTTCTATCTGCAGCCTGCATGTTTATGTTGTTCTCATAATTGTAGCCTATTTATAACAATGAATCTATTAAGAAAGGCTGGCGTACATTCTGTTTGTTTTACTGATGAGAGGAAACAAACAAGAGCCTGTTAACTCTGCCTGAATGCATTTATTTAGTCTCATTTATTAAGTATTTAACGTGTATATGTTTTCAATAAGACGTGCATTAAACAAAGTTGTTTATCTCTCTCTTGTTCGTTGTTATGGTGACAAAACACGTCAGTGGGGGCCGTAAAGTGACGTCGCAGTTTGCTGGAAAGAGAGCAGCTCAGGAAGCGGATAGCTTGATAGTTAGCGAGGTAGCTTGTCCTTGTCCAGCCTGCTGTTTGGCTCATTTTCTGTAACCAGTGTAGCATTAATGCATGCAAGCTAGGTAACTAGCCAGCTGTCCGCTAGCTACTTAGCTAGTTTGTTAATTCCACCATGCTTTAATGCTACACCGGTTACAGAAAATTAGCCAAATGAAGTTGTCCCTTATTTGGCGATAGCAATGTGCTTTCCTACGCTGTCACAAGAGTGTTTACGTTGTAAAATTTGCTGCTCGTTTTAGCCGTTATAGTCAGCCATCAGTCAGCTTGGTTTATATGCAAGTTAGCCCACTCCAACGGTCACTAGGGCAGCGGTGCACATAATAATGGCCGCTGCTCTGACCATCCTGCTACATTGATTTGAAAGGGAATGTCTGTTCTACTCCTGTTTTATTTCTATGGAGAATATCCTTGTTATCAAATGTATCATGTTTACACACTTTAAAAAAACTTTTCATTCATCCGTAACCAGTACAGCAATAAAGCATGGTGGAGTTAGCAAACGAGCTAAATAACCAGCTATCCGCTAGTTTACTACCTAGCTTGCTAATTGCATAAAATACGCCGAACAAAGTTGTCACTCATCTGTTGATACCAATGAACTTTCTTACGAGTGTGTGGATGACGCATTAAATTGTTTAATTATACTCATTAACGGTTCTACTCCACTGCTGGTTTAGTCGTTACCAGAAAACCTCAAGTTCATACGGAAGTTAGCCACTTGACAGCGGTACACATAACAATGGCCGCCGCTCTGACCATCCTGCTACGTTGACTTGAATCGGAATGTCTTTTATACTGCAGGACACACACACACACACACACACACACACACACACACACACACACACACGGTAGCTTGCAGAAGGTAAAGCTGTATAAACGGCCCAACTCACATTCTCAGTCTACACATCATTATTGCCGCCGCACGTGTAATATCAACAGTGAGCTGGCTTGTATACACAATGTCATCTTCCATCTGTGAGGTCTCCGTTCCACGGAAATAAAGCTGTCGCGCTGAGTATTTTTAACACCAGAGGGGCTGATAGCCGGCTGGCGCTCGTGTTCATAATCTCTCCCGATAGAGAGGAGCCTCGGTATGTCTGCGAATCGCAGCCTCGAGTGAGTGATTGTTCCGTTACGTGAGCGTAAGCAGCCTGATGTTTTTGGCACTCTCCTCTTTCCTCACTCACACTTTGACTGGCACAAGCTTGGCATACCTATTTTTGGCTCCTTTAAAAGGAATTGTTTTCAATTTGTTATTGCTTTTGCCACATGGCTGAGAGTTTGCAGCACGTACTCACTGAAAAGGAATCTGGATTGCGTGAGGAGCCAGTGTGTGTTGAAGTGAATGAGGGTTCAGTGTTAACTGATTAGTCCAGAATGTTATCTCGTTAAATAATTTGAACACACAGATACACATGTTGGACAGCTAACTTTTGGAATATATGTTAGTGTTAACTCCACTACTGTTGGGGCAGTATGTTAGTGTGACTGTTCCTCTTGTATTACTTGTCTAGTTTCCACAGAAGCAGCAGTAACAAGAGACACAACATACTTTCTGTCCTCTCTTTCTCTGCAGCTGGCTGACTTTGGCCTTTCCAATCATTTCCAGAGGGGCACTCTGCTGCAGACGTACTGTGGAAGTCCTCTCTACGCTGCCCCAGAGATAGTGAAAGGACTGCCCTACCAGGGGCCGGAGGTGAGTCAACACACTTTTCCTCGGGACAAAATTAAACAATGCACCAAAACCAACCAAAAAACTTAAAGTTGTAGGCCGTGAAACTGTGGGATCGCCACTACGAGCGACACCTTTAGTGTTACACTTTTCTTTAAGAAACTAATATTTACAGATTGCTGCAGGGATGGCATATTCTTGCAGGCCAACGCAGAAGGTTAGCATAGCAATGGTTCCCACGACAAAAAGCCAACGGGATTTTTTTCCAGAAAAGTAAGATTGATAGCAAACAAACGCTTATGATACTTTCACGTTTAGTTCATCAAGATAATCTTCATAATCATTTTTGATGGCGTGAATTCCTGCAGCTTTAAAGCACTGATTTTGAACCCTAGTAAATGGGTCTGGAAGATTTTATAAAATGTCAAAGCCTGAATTTGTTTTTTAGTTTTGTTTCTCGTGCATGACGTGTGTTTTTGTTTTGCTGCAGGTGGACTGTTGGGCGCTGGGGGTGTTGCTTTACGCGCTGGTGTACAGCAGCATGCCGTTCGATGGGGCCAGCCACGCCTCGCTCACGGAGCAGATCAGCCAAGGCCGCTACCGCAGACCCCACCCCCCCTCGGGTAACCCTTCACGACGTCCACGTCTCCATCAGCATTATATTTCTATTCATGCATGTTGTTCTTACCGGTGTCCTATAAATAACCGCTGACTCTGTTGCCCTTCCAGACGCCTGCGCTCTTATCGACTGGTTGTTGTCGGTGCGCGTGGACGAGAGGGCTACGATAGAGGACGTGGCCAACCACTGGTGGGTGAACTGGGGTTTTGAAGAGAGTGTGTGCGATTGCCCTTCACCGCCACACCAAGAATGCCCCTCCCCCCTGCTGGCTCGCTACATCGACTGGCAGAATCGGGTCGCGGCCACCAGCAACATGGCCGTCGACCCGGCATGCCCATCCTCAGACTCCTCCTGTCCGCCTCAGCTCTCGCCCCACCCCTTTTACTTCAGCTTACCTTTGAGGAGCGATCGTGCAGGAGGAGGAGGAAGGGTACGAGGGGGAATGTCAAGCCTGAGGAAGTCACGCAAGGAGAATACAATTCCCCAGACTTCACTGGGAGCTTGTGGCGGCGGCGTTTGTGCGACAGCTGCCTCCTCCGCTGCGATTTCCTCCACTTCCACCATTGAAAGAAAGAAACCCAAAAGTATCCTGAAACCCCAGAGGAGTTTTGACTCAGTCTTTCCCAGCGCTCCTAAAGAAAGCCCCTCCTCCCAACCTTGTAACGCTGCTCCCCAGCCTCATCGAACACACACACTTGCCCACATACATGCTGATGTGCTGTCCACCAGCCTGCCGCCTCCCTCTACATTCAGTCAACCCTCGTCCAAAATGCCCAAGAAGGGGATACTGAAGAACTTGTACGGAGGGGAGTCGGGTCATGGCTCGACCTCAGACGCGGGGATCTCTGAGGTTAAAGACGGGGGGGATGCAGGTGATTTGTGCTCCCACAAACAGCACTCTTGTCTCCCGGCGGCAGAAGACAGCCCCACCATGCGCACAGAGGCGGTGAGAAGAAGGAAGGGGATTCTGAAACGCAACGGCAAGTTCTCTCGCAGTCTGGATCTTCCCGATGAGCTCCGCTCAGCGCCCGCGATGTTCCCGGAGGCCCTGCAGCAGCTCCTCCGGGCCACAGGGGGCGCCGAGGGCCGCCGCAGCCGTCCCTCCAGCGTGGTGAGCGAGGACAGCCTCTTCTCCTCCGATTCCTTCGACCTCCTGGACCTCAGCGCCCAATCGCGTCGCAGGTTCTTCTCCCGGGGGAGGCGGCACAGCGCCTGCAGCTCCGAGGAGGACCTGGAGCAGCTGAGAGCCGAGGCGGACGGAGTCAGCGGGGACGGCGGAGGACAGAAGGAAATGCTAACATGAGCATGAGGAGCGACGGAGACATGAAAAGTTGGGTTGTACACCAGCTCTTTTGCTTCACTTTTTCCGTGATTGTCAGTGCCTGCTGTCTTGAAAAGACTTTAATGAACTCTGGACAGGTTGCATCTCGAGAACGAGGACTCTACCGTGCGTTTGTACTGTCAATGTAAAGCTCTGTTTACTTGGCGTATTTGTCTGTAATGAATGATAAATGGAACTGTATTCTGAAAGAGAGTGACTAGACCGACACCTAAAGGGGATCCAGTGTCTGCCAACATTTTGAGATGAGTCTATTTAATGAACTTACTGTGACCTCACCTGAACCTCTAATCAGATGAGTCTTGAACATCTTGAGTCTGGATGCTGCCGTCTGGTAAAGTTCGGGCCTGTGTCCACATAGCGTCTCAATTGTTCCCAATGAGGAGAGAGCGTATGAGGCCGCCTAGAGAAAAGAACGCTCCACCCAGCATCTTCATTTCTGAGCGCGCCGCCATTTTTTGTGCAGCCGCTCCGACATATTTACGCCTGTATGACGTTATTTTGAGTGTCGATCGATCCAAAACACCGTTCAGAAAACAAGTATTTTAAAAGTTATTTGCTCGTCGTCTTGCGGAGAGAACTAACAAAACATGAATTCAGACTTTTTACAAATCGGCATCATTATGTAGTTATTTTGGCATCCCTTTTTGTCCGTTTATTGCAGTTAAATCACAGCAAAATTGTATATTTTGGGTTCATACAGCTGTAGTAAACCAGCTAACGTGTGGCTTGCTAGACAGTGAAATTTACCGATCACCTCCTGATGATGTTATGAACTCAAGACAAGACGGCGTTTAGTTTCCTGGAACATCTGGGACTTCCACAACAAGTACTAAGCAGCATTAGTGGTTATTTCTTCCATGGTTGATGGTGGAAATAAATGGTTTAATTGATAACGGTTTTCATGGAGTTAGGCCACTCCCCCTCTCCAGCGCGTCTAGCGAGAATGAAGCAAATAATCGAAAATGATCCCGCGAGTAACGCAGCATCAAACATCCTCCGGTTGGTGCTCATGGTGAAAAAAACTAATAAATAGGTAATAAAAAGCAAAGAGGCGATGCTAGAGTGGTGATATCAAGATATTGTTGGCATAGAAACATAACAAAAAAGCGTTCAGAGCACTTTTTCGGTGACACGCTGGGACGAAGCGCTACCCAGCTTTACCCAGCACTACCTAGCGCTACCCAGCGCCCCGCGGACGCTTTTCTGCCAGAAAAAGATGCCATGTGGACACAGGGCCTGAGGCACTGCAGGTGTTTTGGAAGTGATGACGATGAAGTATAATGACCAAGTGTCATCTTGGATATTTGAATCCATGTATCTGATGACAAATAAACCAACAAGAAATATTAACTTGCTTTTATGGCCGTTTGGCACATAAAAAACATTTTGGTGCTCATTTTTTCCTTTGCAATTGTTAAAATGTCAGAATGAGCACCATCCACTGTTTATCTTGACGCGCTCAACTCTTAATATTCACGTAGGGGTGGTGGACGGAAAATACACATTAACTCACATTTTGTTTTGACAATTTTTTGGGGAAAATGTGGTTAAAATGTGCGCTTCATTTGGATGGAAACCAGAGTGAGGACGGCTCTATTGTGAGGATGAATTCTGATAAACTGAACTGTTGTGACACTTTACTTTACTCTGTTTTAAAGCCCTTCATAAGAAACATTCAATAAATTAGTTTATTCATATGTTTGTCAACAATTATAACTTCTCCTATAAAGACACATTTTATATTAGTGTTTTACTACGTTAACTGTTTCTCTACAGGAGGAGTTATTATTGCTGAAAGACACACTAATAGATGCTTACAATTACATTATAGTGTGGTGGAAACCATCAAATGTTTGTATACGCCGTCTTTAAATGATGAATCGGGGGAGTTAAAGTGTTCCCTATTACGTCACGTTATTGAGTATATTTGTACTATACGATCACAGACACGGACTCACAGTGTGAATATCAGAAGGATCACATTGCTTTTCATTGTGACACTACCATGCTGCTAAATGAATGCAGTAGATGTATGCAACTTCAAATCTGTCATTTTTATTATTGTGAGAAAATGAGTTTGTTTTGTTTAATTTTGTTCAAGCATTTCATACCTTTTTCTTTGGGGGGGGGTAAATAAATTATGTGAACTTGAAAACTTTCCACTTGTTTTTTGTGGTGGAGATGAGAGATGAATAATATTCTCTCTTCCATAACGCAGCTCGATCAGTTCTCCTCAGCCTCAAACTGTGTCCTCTTCGTACCCCTCTAGTGTCTAGTGTCGTTTAGATCGTTCATACTTCGTGCGGGATTCTTCTCACTGCAAAGCGACATTCTGAAAACTACCACAAAACAATTTGAACACAAACCAACTAGCCAACAGTTAGTAAAGCTGGAGTAGAGATGATGTCCAGAAGAGAAGGAGGAGAAACACTCCTCCTGTTAAACATCATGAAGGACTGTATGTGAACAAATACCTCAACGTCGACCTTTTAGAGAAGCTGTTTGAAGGAATAACAGAGGGAGGCTGAGTTCACACGGTCCAACAAGTCCTCCACCTCTAGAACACTTTGAAAAATACAGATTTTGATGCAAAGAAAATGAAAAATGGCACAAGTGGCTCCTGATGTTAGGACATCAAACACAGAAGAGAATGAGGGTGACGAGGGATTCACTGGTGATGAAGATGAAGCGTGGGGACGTTTAACGTTAATCTGAATATGCACAGCTGAATGTAAACAGGAATATTAGTGGAATATTCATTTCCATTATCAGAATAAGGGGGAAAAACTCAACATTTGGTGCTTGTAAACGTAGTAATTGAGAGTGAGAACAGGCTGGAATTCAGTTCAAACTGCAGCTTTAAAAAGAGTGAAGATAAATATTATAAAGCACAGATGCTGCGTTGTGAAAAAGGGACATTTTAAGACGAATCACCCTTTTATTCCAAATGTTATTTCTTCTCTGTAGTCAAGGAACTTTTCTCCTTTTGTCCCTGAGTGGAACACAATACAGAGGATTCAAGGAACGTTGTTTATGAAATACTAAGAGCGATCATTTTACTTTACTTCCAGAGTCCCGTGTCTCCGTAAACACAGAGATCTATTTACTCGACACACTGTTTTCATCATGGTTCATGTACTTCACTAAAACTGCAGCAGAAGAGGTCAAATAAGGCTTCAGTGAAAACATTTAAATGCTATAAATGTAGTATTTAGATTACAGAGAGGTAATTTGAGAATAAATGTTTTAGAAATCTAGAACTGTCACTTCACTTCAAGTATGTTTACATTCTATTTAAGAAGGATTAATACATAAACTTTGCAGAACTGTGCTTTTCCCTTTGTTTCCGTTATTGGCGTTAACTAAATACTCTAAACCAGAAGTCTTCAACAGGGGGTACGCGACCCCTAGGCGGTCCGCGGAGGTACTGCAAGGGGTCCGAGACATTTTTGGTTGATTAGACAATTTTATTTTATTTTTTTTCAAAACATGAATCTCTCTTAGTGCTGGGCGGTATACCATTTCCCGTATGATATGAATTTTTCACACACCATCATACCGGTGCATAGCCGAAACAACTGCTGTCACTCTTCAACAGGCAGCTGAATAAATTGTTCGCCGCTAAGAGCGCAACAGTCGGAGCTAGTTATCTTAACTGTATTGAGAGGGACCCCTAGTCATGGTTATAACTTTATAACGACAATTATTAACCCACAACTAACGCTCTTTAACAGGACAAAACACCACGACACAACAGTTTGTGACACATAAATAATTTGTAACACTAATAATTGTACATTTATAAAATTTCACCGCCGAACGGCATGCTGGGTACAGCTCGCTAGTTAGCCCGCTAGCACAACAGTCTGTTAACAGCGAGAGGCTCCGTCGCTACAGTAACGTTACATTAAAGAACAGAACAGAGCGATGCAGGATAAACAAAGACAGACCGGAGATGCACCGATAGAGTCTGTGCCCAAGAGAGGAGCTGTGCCGTCGGATTCGAGGCCGTCAACCAGTAACGTTAGCGCGAGTGAAATGGTGAAGCTAAAGGGTCACACATCGCTTGAAGAGGCATTTACTCGAGGCTGCATATGACAAGAAAAGCAAGCAGTGGAGCGACATTACGAACGCAATAACGATCCACCTCTGCAAGGACATGGTGAGAAAGACGGGTTCATATGGAGCTAAATCCAGGTCAAAAGTTTTGTTCATTTGAAAAAAAAATTTGAACCTGAAAGTTCAAGTTGTGGTCTTGAACATTGAAAAATACAGCAATGTATTCAAAATAAAAATAAGTGAATGAAAAGTTTTTTTGGGTTGAATATAATTTTGATTCAGTTCTGGAATTTTTTGAATACATTTTTTTTTCTTCATTTTTCACTTTCATATATATTTTGATATTTGAGTTCTTATATTTTTCAGTTTCAGATTTTATATTTTCAGATTCAAATCTTTTTTTTTCGGTTTCAAATCTTTTTTTCAGTTCAGATCGTTTTTTTTCAGTTCAGACTTTTGACCCTGATCTAACGTGGGGGCGTGGCATCAACTGAGAGGGGCGTGGCACCGCGAGAATTATGATTCAACACTTTATATACACCATATTCACGTGATTGCAAGTAAAAAAAATTACGAATTGTGATAGTATGGCTACTCGTTTTTATTAAACTAAGCTAATGTAGGCTAACATCAGTTGGCACTTGTTAAAATGGCAACTACACCAGCAGACTAAACTGGGGTGGATGAACGGCTATGATAACGAATTTCATTACAATGGATTTATAAATTCAGAAAAATATATTTTCAAAAAGAAACAGGAAAACATCTCTCTACCTGTGGTGATAAATAAAACATATGTATGTGCCCTGCATTAGTTTACTGCTGACAGAAGCGCTCACTTAAAGGTAAACTCCCTCTGGTGGACACATGGGTCAATGACGCTGGTCTTCAATATGTTTCACTACTATTTATCCCTGGGTGCAGGGTACCGTAGAATCTCATCTCATGGGCGTATGAATAGCAAAACATTTTCAACGTGACATTTGACGCCAAGTCGTTAAAAAAAACGTAATTAACCGTAATTAAAACTGTGAAAAGTAACATTTAACGGTTTTAATTAAATTAATGAATATCATGTTACATTTAATTTGTTTTACTTGTGTAAAATTATAATAATTATAATAATTTAAAAAGAAAATATTAAAATGATTATAATTTATAGAAATATTGTTCCCATTATCTTGTTTTCTCATTGCACAGCTACTGTCTTCCTCAGTTGCTCTGCTTCCAGTGCAGCTTGTTTTAAGTAGAGCTTTTATCCAATCAGATTTCACCTCTGTGTCTCTAGGTAGAACAGAGGCCCCAGCCGGCCTACTCCGCCGTCATCGTTACACGTCCAAGTGCTGCTTTGCCGCGAAGTCCAGGGTGTGCTGTGATTGGTCAGTGGGCGAGCACGTGACTAAAGTGAAACGAAATTTAACTTGCCAGCAGAGCTTAGTTGGAGTAGTACGAGTTCAAATTGAAAGATATGGAAGAAATTATAACATTTGTAGGGTTTTGCTTGGTGTAGTTTATTTATTGTTTGACCTAGCTTTGTTTTTGAACACTCAACGACTGAAGACTATCGTGAAACGAAACTTAAAAGCAGAGGCTTGTAGCTCAGCCAATCAAATATGGCCAGCGTGACAAGTTTCCTGACTCTTCCACACACCGTGACACAGGGGGCTGAGACGAGGAAAGACATTGCAGAGCAGTACGTTGAACGACAGGGTTGTGAAAGTAAAATCATGACGCGGTCTCATAAAGAGACCGATCAGCCGCGGCTTGTCATTAAGGGATGTTGGTGGGTCACACAGCCAGACCAGCTGAGAACCACTGTCCTACATGAGCACAGAAAACATTATGTCTTCCTGAATTTAAGCTTCTGCATTTTCCAAATGCTCTAGCGTTATTCAAACGCATTGTAAGCCTCGTACCGAACGGTTTAACACGAGTAGTACATAGTTACAGCCTTAGAAACGAATAATAGCTGTGGCGCCATCATGTGGTTATAAGGTGGTATTTCAGCTGCATGACAGCAGTGAAGGCCTGGGTATGAAATGCACGGCCCGCCACTGGTGTGAACTGATTCTCTGTGTGTAAGAACTATGAGTACATCCCAAGTCTCTTAATAATCATTTCCTCGATCCTCGCGGTTCAAGCTTCCGGTTCAAACTTTAACCGGAAGTTGGAACCGGAAGTTGGAAATGACAAATAAGAGACTGTACATCTCAAGTCCCTAATGGTACATCTCAAGTCTCTTAATTGTCATTCTCAAGCTCCTCGCTTGAACCGGAAGTTGTTCTGCTCCTCCATTTTGACGGCCGTCCCAAAGCTCTAAATGTAGCTCTGAGGAGCGAGGATCGAGGATGGAGGAGGGATCTCCGAGGAGCCATGAGCGAGGAACCACGAGAACAGACTTCCAGGAAGTGTTTTAACGGCCGACACGCCCCCTCATTGTTCATCAGTGATGTGATTGGACGCTGCAGCCGATCGGACTGACTGAGTTTAACACCAGAGTGAAGACAGATCAGATTAAACTCTAGTTTATATTTGATTCGTTTTCTGATTCACCGTCTGGTTTAAATATATGTTCATTGTAGTCTGAACAACAAAAGGACCACAAACAACTTTCTTCATTTATTAGAAAGATTTGTGTTTTCATGATCTGATGTTTCCCTCAATAACTTTTATTATGAAACAATTAAAGTCAGAGAGAGCTTTTTACATCATTTATCATCATCTCATTCAGTCACGTGAGGCGGATCATTCCTGAGTGTTTGATGAGTTTTATCATTTAAGAGAAACAATAATCATATTCTGGGTTATTTAATAATGACGATCGCATTCCGCCGGTAGAAATCGATCCTGATCTTATGAACAGAACAGTTTGTTAACAGACTACAGAGAGACAACACCTCTACAGTGATGATAACTGTGTGTCTTTATTAGTTATTAGTATTATTAGATACTATTATTAAGTACAGTGATCATGTGAACAGACACAAACTTCTCAAACGTCTCTCCAGCTGTTAAAGCCGACTGACAGCTGTGACAAGACACGACAAGCAGACAAGACACGTTTATTCAACACGTTACTTTAATCTCATAAAAGCTCCATGGCATAAACTGTGTACTGGTTGCCAACATATTTATTGTTCATGTGGTGTTGTAGTTTACAAAATAGTGATTGTGCTCCAGTTGTCTGCACCCAGGGATAAACAGTAGTGAAACATATTAAAGACACGCGTCATTGACCCATGTGTCCACCAGAGGGAGTTTACCTTGAAGTGAGCGCTTCTGTCAGCAGTAAACTAATGCAGGGCACACAGGGGCGGACTGGCCATCGGGGATACCGGGGAAATCCCCGGTAGGCCGACGGGGTTGGGATAGTCCAAAACCGGCCCACCTCCATCACCAACCGGCCCCGACTATATTCTATGCTTCACGGAACACGTTAAATTTACTCTAATACCTAAATACCCAAAATCAATAATCACTGACTGAGATTTACACTACTCCTCGCGATCTTTATTCACACTCATGGTTTCCAACTTCTTCACTCATCTAATCTCTTCCGTCAGTCTTTGTTTTAGGTGTTATTAAATGTCAATCCAAAACACCAGCAGAGTTGTTGTCTCAAACATACTTTTAAGGCCACCGTCATTTACAATCTCCAGCAGCTGATCTTCCTCTGTCGTCACATATTATGCAGAGTGGGTTTGGCGCGTCAGAATTACTCCTGATATTTAATTAGACTCCTGATATTGTCTGTTAAATGAAGCTTTCTTTTTCATGGAAGTTGTAGGCTCTTCTTCTGTCTCCTTAGTGGGCTTTTCCCCTTTGCAAAGAAGCTCTCCAAAAGTGTTTTACTCATTTTCGCTAACTTGTGGGCTTAATTAACGTATCACGTGACCGAGACAAGCGTCTTGACATGTGTCAAGAGCCACAGGCGGATGAAATTGGGAGAGAATCCGGTCATTTTTCAAAATAAAACATCTATCAGGTGGTTGGGGACCACTGCTCTAGCCTACTCAACACTTGCGAAAAAAAAACACCGACCAATGTGTTGTAAATCACGTCACGTGATGCAGTTTAGCCAATCAAATAAGGGTATTCTGATTTCACCAGTGCGATGTACCCACACCGTGACACAGGGGGGAGAGACAAGGAAAGACATCACAGAGTAGAGCTCTTGTAATTTCAAATGCGAAAGTTAAATATCTTTATGATGTCTTTAAAGAATCAAATTGCTATAAAAAACACAGTCCTTAATTAACCTATACACCAAAAACACTGTGATAAAAATGTCTGCTCCGACCCACTCGGTATTAGTTCCAGAAAAAATACAGAGTCGGCTGATTTGACACAGTAACTTTTGGGCCACCCTTTTTTCCCCAGTCCGCCCCTGAGGGCACATACATATGTTTTATGTATCACCACAGGTAGAGAGATGTTTTCCTGTTTCTTTTTGAAAATATATTGTGCAATGAAATTCGTTATCATAGCCATTCACCCACCCCAGTTTAGTCTGCTGGTGTAGTTGCCATGGCAACAAGTGCCAACTGATGTTAGCCTACATTAGCTTAGTTTAATAAAAACGAGTAGCCATACTATCACAATTCGGCATTTTTTTACTAAACCAATTACAACTACCAACAGTCACACCTTCAAGGTCCTTAATGTATTGTTACATATTGTCAAATAACGACAAATAAAGGCTAAACTGCCGCGGCACCTCTCCCACACAGCGGCACAGGAAGTGCCTCCACTAGCTGCCGCTGACACATGTTGAGCTACTACGCTGCGTTCACAGCGGTGTGTGGAAGTGCGAAACGTCAGATATTAAAGTGTATGGAGCTAAATCCAGGTCAAAAGTTTTGTTCATTTGAAAAAAAGATTTGAACCTGAAAGCTCAAATTTTGGTCTTGAACATTGAAAAATACAGCAATGTATTCAAAAGTTTTTTTGGGTTGAATATATTTTCAGATTCAAATCTTTTTTTTTTGGGTTTCAAATATTTTTTTCAGTTCAGTTTTTTTTTTTCAAGTTCAGGTTTTTTTTTCAGTTCAGACTTTTGACCCTGATCTAACGTGGGGGTGTGGAAGTGCGAAACGTCAGATATTAAAGTGCAGTAGTTGAACGGCCCAATATGGCATAGTGTATTGCTCTTTTACTGTGATTCGTGCCAAGTAGAGGCTAAAACAGCTTGCTAAACAGAACTTTGTCACTAGCATAATTTATTTTACTTCCAATCACGTGAATATGGTGTATATAAAGTGTTGAATCATAATTCTCGCGGTGCCCACGTTACCTGAAGGCAACGTGGTTGAGGACGGTCCTCTGCCTTCTTTGTTATGCTGTCACTCATGGTGACACGCCCCTCTCAGTTGATACCACGCCCCCCACGTTAGATCAGGGTCAAAAGTCTGAACTGAAAAAAAAACTGAACTTGAAAAAAAAACAGCTGAACTTGAAAAAAAAAACCTGAACTTGAAAAAAGAAAAACTGAACTTGAAAAAAAAAAACCTGAACTGAAAAAAAGATTTGAAACCCAAAAAAAAAAGATTTGAATCTGAAAATATATTCAACCCAAACATTTTTTTGAATACATTGCTGTATTTTTCAATGTTCAAGACCACAATTTGAGCTTTCAGGTTCAAATCTTTTTTTTAAATGAACAAAACTTTTGACCTGGATTTAGCTCCATACATGTACATCCAGAAATTCAATCAAAGACTGGACTGGTCAGTCGTCGATCTGGTGCTCATGAGCAGACATTTTACAGGGCATCAGGCCCTTTCATGCGTCGTGTGCGGGTCTTTTTCACACACAGTAAGCCTTTGCCCACAAACAGCGATCCAAAAGATATCACAGCCTGGACAGGATCCTCACCACTTTTCGAGTGAGGAAGGGGGAAGTGACAAGATTACTTCAAAAAACAATACTCCTCTCTGCATCAATTTCAATGAGGATGTTTGCAGATTCTATAACTGTAGATATACACATGCTTGCAGCTACTGCGGAGACTGCCACCCCAAGTCCGTATGTCCCCGCCGCACCCGTCTAGTAAAAAAGTAGTGAATGAACATATTCACACGTTAACGTCTCAGAACCTGGCATCGAAAAAAATAATAATAAATAAATAAATAAAATCAAATAAAAATAATAAAAAAACCTATAGGTTCTAAGGTCATTATCCCACCAACTAACAATTTATTCTGTCCTCTATCTTCCATAACCCGGTACCTGCAACGGCGGCCCGGTGCGAGGCAAGACGAACCCTTGTTTCTGACCGACAACGAAAAGCACGTCAAGGTCTTGCTTACCAACCGACTCCGTCTCCTCTGTATACGAAGCAGACATCCTCCTCAGCTATACACCTCGCACCCCTTCCGCATCGGAACAGCTACCTCTGCAGCCGCTCTGGTCCCAGCATCTACACTGGAAGCTATGGGTCGCTGATCCTCAGCAGCTCACGAACGTTGCGTGGACCTGGGAGCCACAGACGTAGTACATTCTATACACATTACATTCATTGCACTTCTGTCCATCCTGGGAGAGGGATCCCTCCTCTGTTGCTTTCCCACAGGTTTCTTCCTTTTTCCCTCCCTGTTTAAAGGGTTTTTGGGGGAGTTTTTCCTGTTCCGATGTGAGGGTCCTGTGTTAGAGGACGTCGTACGTGTACAGATTGTAAAGCCCTCTGAGGCTAATTTGTGACTTGGGCTATACAAAATGATGGATTGATATAATTGCTGTTCAAAAAGCTATGAGCGCTAACTGGCAGACTATCATTAGTACCCAATGCACGATAATAAATGAAAAATATAAGCTAATAAAATGCTGCATTGGAAGTGGTTGGCTGGGTTTCACTGCAGATTTAGGTAGTATGACCTCTTGGGATGCATGCTTGCTCCTTTTATTCTGACTAATGTTTGCAGAGGTCTGCAGCATGCTTGCTGCTACACATAGATAGTTCACATAATCGTAGGATGGGCCTCGTTTGGGAATGCATGCTTGCGCCCTTAATTCTAAAATAACGTCTACTACGGTCTGCAGCATGCTGCTGCTACGGTAAGTTGAGCTTCTCTTTGGGGGATGCATGCTTGCGCCCTTAATTCTAAAATAACGTCTACTAAGGTCTGCAGCATGCTGCTGCTACGGTAAGTTGAGCTTCTTTTTGGGGGATGCATGCTTGCGCCCTTTATTCTTATCATAATTTAAAGAAGAGAAATGCTGAGGTCCGCAGCATGCTTGCTGCTACACATAGATATTTCACATAAACGGTAGGATGGCCTCGTTTGGGACGCATGCTTGCGCCCTTAATCTTAAAATAATGTCTGCTGAGGTCTACAGCAAGCTTGCTGTTACACATAGATTTCCATAGTCCGGCTGATGCTTCGCATGGCCGTCATACCAGACTTGGCGTTGGGTTCCGTTGTTTTGGGGGTTATTGCTCAGTGCTCCCCGTCTTAGCTTGGTAGCTGCTGGCTAATCCGGGGAGTATTCAAAGAGCGGAGCCGTCATCGCCAAGTTTAACCGTATTTCCATATGTTGCAATAAATGGTTAAAATCTATGACGAGAGTGTTCCTGACTGAAATAATGTAATAATAACTTGTATTCATCTTCTTCTGTCTCTGTGTGTGTGTTCATGTCTCTCTACAGCTGTTGTTTGACTCCTGTCTGACTGTTGGCCCGACGTAGTACCAGGTAAACAGAATGGAGCTGGACCGGTGTTGTGTCGAATAATATTTCCCGTCTGTTTTCCCCAAAATCAACTTGAACCAACACAGGACGGAAACACTAATCGACGGGGGAACAGACATCGACACAACACCTCTGGCAACAGCTGCATATAACGGTTACATTAAATATATCGTGCGGGGAACTACCTGGTTTTTGACGCTGTTGCTATCAGTTTTTTGCTTTTTTTTAAATTTAAATTTAATTTTATAGCCAAGCAGGACTGTGCTGCAACAGCTAACGTTAGCTCTCCTCTTGACAATTTCAATTGATTTGTTTATAATGTAGCATTTAAGGGATCGGCGAAAAGAAAGCATTAATGCCAATCTCCCGAGCGCATATTTGACTGAATATCAGCCCCTAATAAAGATCACATTTATTTACCTGCCCAATCGTACAACTGCATGAGGAATTCCACTTGTCCCAACACAGAGTTAACTGGCCCAGAGCAAGTGTTAGTGTCGAGCTTTGGGTAAGCTATTCATAGATGCACCTGTTGGATTTGCCTACTATTCAGTAAAGCTTGAGAATTCATGCCATAACAGGGAAGCTTGCGTAAAGGGATCATTCTGTGTGTTTTTCAAAGATATCATCACAAGAAGTCTGAAGAGAGGTTAATGAGGTTCCAGGGGAAATCAAATTCCGCTGACTGACTTACGCAGCACTTTAATGCTTCTGATGGTATTTGTTTTATTTGATTAATAACTGATTATACGCATCATTAGTATTATTAGTATTATTAGAATTAAGCTGCACAAGGACACACAAGAAAGAGAAAAATTGTTTTATTTCAGATCAACCCATCACAACAAGATAAAGTAGAAAGGTTCTAATAACCTTTGGTAGGTTTCCCTTTACAGCCCCATTACATATTATTCATCCAATACATTTTCACACTAACAGCAAAACACAACAATACCCAAAGTTTGTCTTCACCACATGCATACCCACGATTACATTAAAGAAGGCCAGTTGAGCTATATCGTAAGAGGACAGTGGGAAACAGTGATATATAATGTAATCATAATAGTAATATTAATCATAATTCCTATTTCATATTGATAGATTAAATACAAAGTGCTTCTCAAGAGCCAGTTTCAAAAGATAGAATCATTCAAATCGTTGAAACCAATAAAAGAGATATTTAAAAACAAATGAGTAAGTAACAATAAATGCAGTCGGTGAGGAAAGATATACAGAATGATAAGTACGTTGAAACCACAACAAACACCAAAAACAACCTCTAATCAAACATCACTCAAAGTCAAAATATTATCTCATCAGATTAACACATTAACTCACACGATTAACATAAACACCAAACACCTCTAAATATTTAAAATCCCTCAACCAAAACTTAAATGTTCACTTTGTTGGTGTGACCGTTAGCTGATTGATTGATGAGTTAACAGAATTACACAACGGCCGGCTTTTGGTGGTATTCAGCACTGATTCTGTTTTAAACGTGATGTAATAATCAGCTGCAGATGGAGAAGGGAGTCTCAATGAAGCTGACTCAAAATGACTAAACCAAAACAAAGGTATGTGTAGAATATTCAACAGGGCTGGAATATGTAATAATGATCCTCATTACTCTTAAATCATTTGTTTTTGGAGAAAAATGGTCTAAAGAATTTTAGAGACCTCAAGATTTAGGCTATGCTGTGCTCTTTAACATGCTCACCTTGTTGAGTGTCTGAATAACAATCAACCATGATGAGTATCAGGGAGGGTTGGCTTTCTTTTTCCAAATTTAATCTTCATTTTCCAAAACTGCTTCATTCATTGTTTTGGATGTTTTCTCCTGGGCTCCGGTCTTACTCTGTGTCTCCTACAGCATGTAGATGAAGAGAAAAGTGCATCAGTATCAGGAACAAGAGCAGTGCAGAGAGAGAGATCCAATTTCAACATCACTGAAGCAGAAACTAGACTGAGCTGGTGCTGAAATGATTTGTCGATTGAAAAAAAAATGAACAAATTCATGAATAAGTAGTCAAACAATAGTCTTGTGTGAAAGTGAAGGAACATTGGTCGGATAAAACAAGCTTCATGAGACCTTGGACTTTAGTTGTTATTTTCCCTCTTCTCTTACATCTACAGACCAAACTATATATTAGTCAACTGAGAAAATAATCATTAAGACAAATAATATTTAGCAGCAGAACTGGACACTAAGTCTAGATCCAAGAGCTCTGACAAGATGTGACATGATTAATCTCTCCTTCCCTCCTCATGTCCCATCCTTATACTCGTACTTTAAATATATAATACTATATTTAACAGCCTGAATCTAAATATTACCTGAGGATTTGGATTTTGGTTTTCCCACCACAGGTCCATGTGCACGTAGGCTTGCGTCACACTTTCTTCATCAGTCTTCTTACAGTAAACCCTGATCAGCTTCTCAGAGAAGATTGTCGGGTGAAACACGGACTTCTGAAACGAATGAAAGCAGCATACATTAGAGAATAATGACATAACAGAGGAGGCCTTAGAAAGAAAGACACACAAGATAATGCCACGATAGATTAAGATTAAAACTGTTGTGGTGTAGTTCTGACCTGGTCGTCGGGGAGCTTGAATGCTTCATCAGGGTTTCTCTTATTGTAGAACCGAGTCTCATCGATGGGGTTGTTGGTGTTCATCCCGTAGTTCAATTTAACGATCTAAAAGAGACAGAAAACAGACGCCTGTTTTTACTTTCTCATGTAAATTATACCAATGAAGGAAGGCAACATCTCACAAATTAAAATGATAATTCAAGATTTTAAGAAAAGTGAAGTGTAGCAGGGGAAATGACCAGTCTACACCTATAACATAATAATCACTTAATGTTATAAAGGAATATTAAAAGCTTTATTATTATGTTCTGTAAGATGGAAAACAAGAAGAAGAATAGGAGTAGAAAGGACATGTTTCTGTGCAAATGTGACTAGTACAAAATAAACTGTTGTCAGTAGTTATGGTGGGTTTGTAAAGTGATGTCACAGCTCACTGAAAAGAGAGAAGACGCAGCTCTGGAGATGAATGGCTGGCTAGTAAGCTAGTTCGCTTGTCCATCTTGAGTGAGGCGGTTCGGCTCATTTTCTGTAACCAGTGTAGCATTAAAGCATGGTGGAATTATCAAGCTAGCTAACTAGCCAGCTGTCTGCTAGTTAGCTAGCTAGCTTGCTAATCCCACCATGCTTTAATGCTACACTGGTTACAGAAAATGAGCGAGCACAGTTGTCACTCATCTGGTGATAGCAATGTGTTTTTCTGTATCAAGATGTGTGGATGAAGCATCAAGTTGTTAAGTTTTACTCACTAACTTTGTCTCTCTACGCTTCCTAACGTTTCTACTCCACTGCTCGTTTTAGTCGTTAATACAAAACCTCAAGCTAGCTCGCTACAACGATCACAATAACAACGGTCCAGCTTAAAAATGTCTGACATTCTGACCATCCTGCTACGTTGATTTAAATGGGAATGTCCGCTCTACTCTTCTTTTATTTCTATGGTTCTCACCTTGACTCAGTAAACATTGTGGGTGCAGTGACATATGAGAAGCTGAGTGATGTAGTGATGTTTATAATGTAACTTATGATAGTATGTTCGAGCCAATCAGAGAATTTCACACTATCTTCTAGAACCAATCATGATGTTCCAGCAACAGACACATGCAAAGTATACAGATGGAGTGAAATAGAACGTTGCTCAACATCTGGACAATATCTGTGACTGTTGTTGATGTTGGTGATTGTTTTCTCTGCTTGAGAGAATAAACCCGTAACAGACATCTCTCTCTTGAGTTTCTATTACAAAATTCCCACCACATGAACTAAAAGTAATTGGACTAAAAACTCACGTCAACTTCAAAGTCCTCTGGTGTCAGTTTGCAATCCTGACAGACGCCCATTTCCTTGGGGAGAGAGGAGAAAAGGTGAGTAGTGGGAGGGACAAGAGATTTGAAATGTATTCCAACTTAACACATAATACTCTGATTAACATGAAGCAGTTGAAATTTAAAACACTGTTTTGGCTCTCTGTCCACACTTGTCTCACCTATAAATTGAGCCACAACTTATATACGTATAAAATAAACATCTGGACAATATCTGTGACTGTTGTTGATGTTGGTGATTGTTTTCTCTGCTTCCGAGAATAAACCCTTAACAGACATCTCTCTCTTGAGTTTTTATTACAAAATTACCACCACATCAGAGTTGTCTGCTGTCCGTCTGTCATGACAGCCGGACAATTCCTTTTCCCAACGACGTTTCATTTTCTTGGGGAGAGAGGAGAAAAGGTGAGTAGTGGGAGGGACAAGAGATTTGAAATGTATTACAACTTAACACATAATACTCTGATCAACATTCAGCAGTTGAAATTTAAAACACTGTTTTGTCTCTCTGTCCACACTTGTTCTCAGCTATAAATTGAGCCACAGCTTATATACGTATAATACAAAATCTGGACAATACCTGTTACTGTTATGTCGAGAGTTTTTAATTACAAAATTCCCACCACATGAACTAAAAGTAATTGGACTAAAAACTCACGTCAACTTCAAAGTCCTCTGCTTTCAGTCTGTCCATCTTACTGCCGGCCAATTTCTTTTTCTTTTCCAAATTCCAACGTTCAATTTTCTTGGGGAGAGAGGAGAAAAGGTGAGTAGTGGGAGGGACAAGAGATTTGAAATGTATTACAACTTAACAATAATACTCTGATCAACATGAAGCAGTTGTAATTGAAAACACTGTTTTGTCTCTCTGTCCACACTTGTTCTCAGCTATAAATTGAGCCACAGCTTATATACGTTTAATAAATGTGTATAAGGAGTATAAGGAGTGTATAAGGCTCGTCACAGGGAGCAGGAGAGGACTGAAGGGAGGTTTAATGCGCTGACACTCAACAGAGACCAGCTGTGTCTGCAGCCCGTTCACAAGCAGGAGCTGTGTGGCTGTTAAGTTGAGAGGACAGTTCAACTCTCTGTGATCATTTTAAATGTTGATATCGATGATGCAGCACAGCTGCTGTCATTAACCAGTGTTTATGATGAAACTATAAAATAATGATTCTTCAGCCAGTTTGTCTGTCCACACCTTGCCAGATATCGGCTGTGATGCAGAGTTTGGTTGTTTTAAGTATTAAGAGGTTCATTATTTTTCTTCTTTACTGATTCATATCTTACAAATCACATCGTAATAAACAGAAGATTAAGAAAAGTTAAAGTAATTAGACTGAAAAACTCACCTTTTCATCTTCAGTTTTTTTGCTTTCCCATTCTTTAATCATGTCCTTAGGGAGGGGGGGAGAAAAAGTTAGAGATGGGAGAGACAAGAAATTTGAGATCAAATTAAAGTTAAATGTAACTGTCTCTGTGTTTTCACTCTCTGTCCACAACAAAACAGCAATCATCACAAAACACCAGGGGCCTGTTGCATAAAACTCTTTGTAGATTCACAACTATCCACTGTTATCTATTAATGAATGCAGAAACGCTCTTATACATTTGTTTGCATATCAATATGTGTGGCCGCTTCAGCAGTCAGTAGACCTGTCAAAGAGAAGAGCGGCAAAGAAAGTGACATTTCAAAGATTGCGTCACATCAGCAAGGTTCTCCAACGGTGCCAGAGCAGCTGTCATTACACTAATTCATCACATATTTATGTAAACCATCATCACGGGAAAATCACAATCATCAATATTAAATGTTAGAAGGATGATCAGTGATTCATAGCGCTCTGTTTACTCTACAAAGGGTTTGACAATTCAGGATCAAATCAAACAATCAACAGGGAGATGATGGATCAAATGTAATTATAAAGTGATGAAATTCATCACTCATAAATCATTTAAAAGTAAGTTTGTAAATGTGTGTTTTATTGATTGATTTTACATAAAATTGTGTAAACTGGAAAGTAATAATTCAACCAGAATTTGGCCTTCGTTCCTTGAAAAAAAATTGACAACGCCACAGTTTTCTTTTTTTTACCAAAATGTTCTGTTTGTTTGTTTTGCTCCTCTGTCTTTCTATTTTTCCTTTTTTGTTTGTTCTATTGGTCTCTGCCCTATGTAAAGCGTCTTTGGGTATTTAGAAAAGCGCAATATAAAAAAGTATTATTATTATTGCAGGTCAAGTGGCCTTGCTCTTAAAATGACAAAATTGCCGGCCTGCATGTGATACAGGCACACAATGACACTAGTGCGTACCTTGGTAAGCGTTCTTTCCCCCAGACACGTGGGGTGTTCTCGATCGACAATCTTCTTCAGAATGTTCCTCGCCTCAGTCAGCTCTGTGGTGGAAGAGTTGAGTATTTCTTCATAAACATGATCTACAGGTGAGTTAGAACAAACCAAAGAAAGGGTCACAAGAGCATTCATAGTGTTACACTAATAAATAAGTGACATCACAATCTGAGGCATAACTCAAAGAAATAAACAATCTCAATGTGATAGAATTACTTTGACTTAACTTCAGCAAGTTGCTTCTACTCACAATTGCCCATTTGTCAAACTCAACTATCCAATAATACCTAAGCACCGTAACAGGGTACGGCAGGTTTGGGATCTCTCTCCGTGCTGAAGCGATGTGCATCAGGAGAGCGAAAGTTTAGAGTCGTGTTTACAGCTCTGTCCTGCTTTTTGTTGGATTTGATCAAGTTTACATGAATTTTACACTCCAACAACCTTTAACTAAACTTAGTCCCTCAGGTAGCTTTAAAAAACATAATGTTATTATTGTTATACGCTCTGTGATGGTTTTAATCATTCAAATTTGCTTGGGTAATTCAAAACTATTTTAAGCAGAATGCTTTTTGGTAAGGGCAGCTGCAGTATGTACAAAAAGTATAAAGTATGTGATTTGTAACTGAGTGTTTGTATTTGTTGAACATGGCACAGATGGCGGTTCGTCTGCCCAGTCCTCCCTGTGTCTTCATGTTAAAGCACACAGTGGTTTCTACAGACCTGTCAGCTTGGTGTAGGCCTCCATGTTCTTGATGCCTGTGGACATTATCAGAGATCAGAGACTAGAAACACATGTTCTACTGAATAATGGAAGAGAACCATCGTCAGTAAAACTTTATTTACACTCTGATGATTAACGTTAGACTGTGTCCGTCACACCACTACCGGAAAAACATTTGGTGAATGAAGCGCGGAATTACACTTGATGTTGAAACTAAAGTGATGATGATAATGTATCCTGCCCAGTCCTCCCTGTGTCTTCATGTTAAAGCACACAGTGGTTTCTACAGACCTGGCCGCTTGGTGTCATCCATGTCATTGATGGCTGTGGACAGAGTGAACATCTTCCCTTCAGAGTCTTGGATCTTGATGTGCTTGTCTGCTTTCAAAAAGGCCTCTATGATCCTGAATAACCACATTATCACATTTAAAAACATTCTGCTGCATAACATACAAGAGAGAGAATTATGAAGCAAATGAAATAAGCTACAGCAGAAAAAAGGTAAATGTTGTTATTAGAGTACCAACGGGGGAAAGGTAGCTACTCACATAGACTCTATGATGTTGTTCACGCTGTGCTGGTAGGCTTTTCTGTGGAGGGTGTGTCTCAAGTGGAACAATTCGTACAGATTGTTCACCTCCTGTGGAGAGCATCGCTTATAGATTAGTCACAACTCATAACAATTGTTAGTGGTTTAAAATGTGATGTAAAGAAAGCAGGGTCCACGTGGAAGTAATTATGGGTTAATATTATGAGCTTGTGAAATGTTCACAAATAATTTCAGTAAAAGTTAAGTTTGTGAACGTGTTCCTATGTTCTGCATCTGTAGAAATAATTTGTACATGTGATGTTTCCGAGTCATATATTGGAGCCGGCATGTCCCAGAGGAATTTCACAGAGAAAGTCCATTAATTCCTTATAATGGACGCCTCGAAGGACATTATCCCACTGACACCATGGTCACTTCTGGGCTTCTCACTGGTTGTAACATCACATCACCACAATCCTGGCTTCTCTCCACTGGCTCCACTGGTTTGTTTTATAATTCCTGCTTGAAGAAGAGCTGTATGTTGTACGTGTAGTGTAATGATGCGTTCACACCGAAGGCGAAGCGAATTTTCGCGTCAAATTACTTACGGATGTTTACTCGCGGGATCATTTGTCTTTAATCGCGTCATTCGCACGAGATACGGTGGAGAGGGGGAGTGGCTTATCTCCATGGAAACCATTATCAACTAAGCCATTAATTTCTGCCATCAACCATGAAAGAAATAATATTTATTTCTGCTTAGTTCATGTTGTGGAAGTCTCAGATAACCCGGGAAATAAACGCCGTCTCTGAGTTCAGAACATCATCCGGAGGAGAATTCACTGTTTCTAGCAAGCCACACGTCGGCCGTATGAACCCAAAATAAAAAGATTGTTCTGTGATTTAACTGCAATAAAAGGACAAAAAGAGATGCTGAAATAACTACGTAATGATGCCGATTTGTAAAAAGTCTGAATTATGTTTTGTTAGTTCTCTCCGCAAGACGACAAGTAAACAACTTTTAAAATACTTGTTTTCTGAATGGAGCTCGGATCGATCGGTGCTATGCTAAGCTAACATTGTAGCAGCTCCATCAACACTCACAATAACGTCATCTAGACGTAAATGGTGCAGCGTCTCTTTCATTGTTTGTACATCTGATATATAAACAAACATTTATTCACACAGTTTGGTCTCTACTGATATGAGGGATCGTAGAGATCTGGGTGAACACAGACGGCTACAGTATTTGTTTCCTGATTCAACAACGGCAGGACGTCAGTGATGACAGGAGGAGCATCTCAGCGCTGATAGGCTATCGCCACAAGCAAATTTCTCGGTCAAGTTGAAAAATTTCAACTCGCGCAAAAACGCGAATGAGGCGAATTTCGCGTTTTTCACGTCACGCCATTTCATGGTGTGAAGAAAAATGTTTTAGTGACAATTGTCGGCCTAGATTAAGAGATCTATTAATGCGATCTGGAAGATTCACATTGATGCTTTCTAGTCACTTCTCTTCTAAAGTGTTGAATCGAGAGGAAAGCTCGTCACCATGGCAGCTAACAGCTCACAGAGTATGGAACTCCATTCAGTAAACATTTAACTAAAGTAAATGATATCAGGATGTGTTCAAATGTAAACTTGTAACATGAGAAACTTGAACAAATGAATCCAGTTATCATACATCATTAAAACTACTAATGACTAGATGTTTATCAATGAAAAAATTGTTTATTTTCCTAATCATTTAAATTGTGTTTTTATGCAAATAACCAGTAAGGATGACTTAAACACAGTAAAGGAAAAAGTTGATTATTCATATTTTAGTTCATTAGCTTCAGGCTTATTAGAAATAATCTGGTTAATAATAATGAAAACCGTGAAACACATTAATATTTTCTCTGATAATTGTGATATTAAAATATCATATTGTGACATCGTAGTAACGTAGCTCATCTGGCAATCCTTATTGTTGGACCCTGAAATACTTTGCTGTTTTAAAAACTGATCAAAAAAGAAGAAATTACAAAGTCAGCACCTTGTCTTTTGTGCAGATTTGCTTCTGCTTCTTCCCGTCCTTTGGCTTCTTCCCGTCCTTTGGCTTCTTCCCGTCCTTTGGCTTCTTCCCGTCCTTCTGCTTCTTCCCGTCCTTCTGCTCCTCCCCGTCCTCTTGCTCCACCTCACACACTCTGGCAAACTTGATGAAGCGCAGATGGTCAAAGTTGGTCTTGATGCCCAGGTGGTGGGCGTCCCTGAGAAGAGACAGAGTGAGGAAATATGAAATGAGAATGTTTCTTACGTTAAGATAACACATTGTAGTTCATCTACAGTCGCCGTTCAACAAGCCCCACCTGGCAAGGTAGTCAAACTTGTCCACATCAATGCCATTTCTTTTGTTGGCCACGATTTCATAGAGGAAGCGCTTTTCTTCTGGACGGCCTTCAGGTCGAGGGCCTTCAGGTGGCTGCAGAGATGACAGACAACAGTGGCATTAGAAGGGCTGCTGTAGCCATGATGATGATAACTGACTAATTCTACACAATTCACTCAGACACAGTACCTGTCCTTTAATCATCTCTTTGATGAACTTCAGGTCAATGGGCAGCAGCTTCGTCATCTCCTCCTCCTCCTCATCCTCATCCTCATACTCATACTTCATGAGATTACATTTCACCACAATGTCGTCAAACATTTCTAGAGAGGCGTCCTCATGCTGCAAGATACACAGATTCGTTAACATATAGTTGTGATGGCAAAAGTTCCTGTATTGCAAGTTTTTGTGTATTTTCATTGCACTACGGTTTGTTTTTAAATTATGACATTTATTAAAGCAATACAAATGTCATGATCATTTCCACTGTCATGTTTGATGTCATTTGATAGCATAAATGTTGATGTTTTGGGAAAGCCATCTAATAAACATGATATGTCCCAACTTTTGTATCAGAACATCTGTTAATAAAGGTCTTTACTGCTTTAGGGTTTGTCCCAAGACTCTCCTGGTCGCCTCCCCTCTAACCCAAACTAGAACAGGTCTGGACATGTTAGCGCTCTTATGCTCCTCTGACATTCTGCCTCTCTTGTCCTTATCTCTTTGCCTGGGTCCAGACCTTTGAATCGACTGATTCATCTGGCAACAGGCGAACAACAGCGTTTTCCTCAATTAACAAGTAATTGACGAATAAGCACAGCGGAGGGACTAACGATTAGCCAATCAGAGCCAGGCGTGGGATAAAACTGTGCAGTAATAATCACAACAATGGAGGCCGCTACAGATGACACTGAAGCTGCTATTGAGGCTGATTCTATATTGATTTAAAGTACAGCACTCTGCTGGGATGTCTGTGAACATCATTTACCTCTTCGTGGGATTATCACGTCTCTTCTCAAACCTTCCTCATTTGTGTAACCGTAACGTTAAGCTCTGACTGCCACCTCTTTACAACACATTTTTAATCTTTAATCATTACAAGTAATCAAAGACATTTACAGAAATCCTCCCAGAATAGACGGCGGGTCTTTATGGGAGAATTACCGCGACATCTCTGAATCCTTCCCTCAATGGCCTCTCTTTGGTGTTTGAGCTGCTGAATAATAGATTTGAATTTCATCCGACCCCCCGAATAACAAATACATTTTACATATACAGCTTGTCTTCTCTTCTATTGCCTGACATCGTAGGATAGTTATGTCTTAACTTTCTCTTTTAACACGCTGTAATGACGTTAGATTCAGGAGGATACGTTGGCCTCTGGTGATTGGTTAGCGAAAAATCATGGAAATGGATTAGAGTGGAGACGATGTCTGACCGAAGATGGAAGCAAAGTGAAGTGAGTTGTCAATTTAAGTTGGCAACTTATCTCGGTGGGGGGGGGCGATAGATGTCAGAATAGAGATTCTTATCTTCTACGAACTTTCAAAATGAACTTATTCAAAATATTTTTTTGCTGCAATAGAACATATATTGTATTTCAATATGAAAATTTGTATTTGATTGTGAAGTAAACAAAAAGCAGCCATACTATCTGTGTGCACCGCAAGACTGGAGTCACATAACGTCACGTCCGGCTGATCGAGGGATAAATAAATGAAATGTACGCAGAGAGACACTGTATGCGTTACGTCATGTCAACAAACCACCTATCAGCTGTGAGCTCCAGATCAGACTGGAGACTAAACCACTTTAAAGATTGCAGAGTTGTACTATGTGCTATCTTCCTCCTCTGTTTGAACTTTTTAAACAGAAAACATATACTGTGATATTTACTGCAAATGACAATATAGCAAACAGCAAGAAACCTTTAGGCGATTTCCCTCCAGGCCTCCATTTATTAAACAGGCAGCATTTTATTTTATTTTATAACTTGAACTTGTTGTTCTTGAAGTCACTGAAACACTGAACCCAGAATCCCACTGCTCTCCAGAGTGAGCTCGACTCCTTTGGCTCAACGATGCTGCGATTTCAACGGTTATTTTGTGGTTTCTTACCTTCCATTGCCTTTCTGGACGTGCTTTGCCCATGAACGTTTCAAACAGATGGGAAAAAGGCCCATGTCCTAGATATGGATACAAAAATAAATAAGAGTTAATTTGCAAAAGATAGATGAAAAAAAACAACAACATCAAACTGGTGTTGAGTTATTCGTCTAAAAAATGTGTGTACTGGTAGTTGGAGAGGTGCCAGTTCATCTCCTGGGCACTGGAAAAGTGCCCTTGTGCAAGACCTCTAACTTCTCTCTCCCTGTGTGTGTGTGTGTGTGTGTGTGTGTGTGTGTGTGTGTGTGTGTGTGTGTGTGTGTGTGTGTGAGAGAGAGTGTGTGTGTGTGTGTGTGTGTGTGTGTGTGTGTGTGTGTGTGTGTGTGTGTGTGTGTGTGTGTGTGTGTGTGTGTAAAGTAATTCTTCTTCTTTTGTAATCTGCTCCCATTAGCTGTTATTATTGTTTGCTATCAGTGATTATCACACTTGCTGAAAACATTTCACATTAAAGCATGTTAAGCATTTAACCGAGATGATCTGCAGGAACTGTTCAGTCAGGAACACTCTCGTCATAGATTCTTAACCATTTATTGCAACAAATGGAAATACAGTTAAACTTGGTGCTGGTGGCTCCGCTCTTAAAATGCTTCCTGGATTTAGACAAGGAAACCCCCCCCCCCCTATTGTCTGCCTTCATTGGGGACCAGCCTTCATGCATTAGATGTAATAGTGAGAAGGTGTGTATCACTCACCCAGGTCATGGCAAAGACCAGCAATCTGCACACAAAGGACGTCTCTGTGGTTGATGTTGAGTTCCGGCTGCCTTGTTCTCAGAGCTTTTACAAGCTCTCCTGCCAAGTGCGCCACCCTTTATCCCCACACACAACACACAACAACAAACTCGTCACTGAATTACTGCACAAGTATCCTGCTGCAAAGCTGAAAGTATGAACCTTTGTTATGCCTAGCCCAAGGGATGCTGTGTGTTTACTTTGGTTTCATTGATTGTATTAGGTCCTTCACTGCAAACCAGTCTTTGCTCAACTAGGAGTGTGATTCCTTTAAGACATAAAACTATCTGATGAAAGACAGACTTACCCAATCGAGTGTTCAAAGCGGTTGTGTGATGCTCCAGGGTAAACAAAGTAGGCCCCTCCGAGCTGCTTGATGTAGCGCAGTCTCTGGAATTGAGGTGTGTCTATGATTTTGACGAGTAGAGGGTGTAACTCCACCGTGCCGTGGATGGGATCATTAAACACCTGGTAGAACATAGAGAACCAAAACCCAGTCCAGTTATCATCCAGAAGAGTACCAGTAGAACCAGACCCAGTTATCCTGAGAGCTCTGAAAGCGTCTGCAGAATATTTATTTTTCGTCAGCTGACAGCAGCATAACATAATTACATCCCAGTTTAATTTTTCTTTCTTTTTTTTGTCATGTTTCGTTTATTTCTCATGGTGGGTGTTAAGTTACAAAAGGTTGAGAAGCCCTGAGCAAGAGGATACGATGCGGGTGGACAATATGATGTATTTATTATATCATGGTATTATATCATGGTATTATATCATGGTATTATATCACGGTATTATATCACGGTATTATATCACGGTATTATATCAAGGTATTATAGCATGGTATTATATCATGGTATTATATCATGGTATTATATCAAGGTATTATATCATGGTATTATATCACGGTATTATATCAAGGTATTATAGCACGGTATTATATCACGGTATTATATCACGGTATTATATCACGGTATTATATCACGGTATTATATCACGGTATTATATCACGGTATTATATCACGGTATTATATCACGGTATTATATCACGGTATTATATCACGGTATTATATCACGGTATTATATCACGGTATTATATCACGGTATTATATCACGGTATTACAAGATTAAAAGAGATTCTTCACTCAAAACATTATTCTAACAATTTTCACGTGACACGGGTGGCGGTGATGAAACCGGTATACCTCCCACGCCTAGGATAAGAATACGAAAATGTTCTTGCACGAGACCCAATGAGCCCAAACATGTAGCTGAAGCTTCAAAGGAATGAGTTAAAAACACGGCCGTGAGCACCATCATTGAGCACCTGGTACAACAAAATAGAACAAATATTGGACACAACTGGTTTATTTTTTACCCAAAAGAGTGACAGTAAAATCCACCGCCTGTTCTCCTGAGTGATTCGTGAACATCTTTTCATTCGTTTCTTACTGCAGTCTTCCTCATCTTCATTCATTTTATAATTATTTTATTTGATTATTTGTTTTTGCTGAAGAGTGACAAAGGATTCAACAATAACAGTAAACACATCATCTTGACTTTGTGGAGGTTTATTCACTGACTCTGGCATCTTACACACTCCTTCACTGTTTATTCTACAAGCTCTTCAGCTTTGCTCTGTTTGGTTTCCCTCATCTCTCCAGCACTGAACATGTCGTGTAATGTACAGATAAACACATGAGATATATTACCTTGAGGGTCGTCATGGTCTCTATAGAAAATGGGGAAAAACAAAAAAACAGAAGAACATATTAGGGAACGAGCTGGAGAGAGAAAGGAGAGTTGTGAAACCTGAAAGAAATCCAGTGAGGTGGATGTTGTTGAATGAATCCAGAGATTTTAGTTTTCTACACTTCCTTCTATTCTGGATTGTTATTATTTTTAAACATTGCAATCTTGTTTCACAAAGGAGCACTCACCCTGTGTCAGTCTCTGTCCACGATGTCTTCTTCTTCTTCTTCTTCTGAAGCTTTCAGAGGTTATTTAGTATCTAACCAAAGTTTGGATAGTCGCACTAATAATGTTATACAAGGATGTTCAAACAGCTGATGACAGCAGACGTGCAGTAAACACACCCAGGGCTTGAACAACACCTGTCTTTTATATCTCCACCACACCTATCAGATAGGTCAATACTGGACACACCTCGTGCATTGTTGACGCTCCCTGTGATTAGTGAACAGGTGCTTCTTCATTTCATACTACAATCTTCCTCCAAAGACTGACAATAGATTCAACAATAGACAGTAAACATACATAATCTTGACTTCGTGGTTGTGTAGGTTCATTCATCCTGACCCTGGCATCTTACACTACTTTGCTTTTTAATCAGCAGAACATTTATTAAATCGCTAATTCAACACCCTCAGAATTTTTATTTAGTTTAAAAACATTTACAGTTTTATATGGGAACCACAGTGAAAGTGTTAAATCATCACTTTTGTAAAAAGTCATTATAAACACTGACAGTGTTTTAACTCTTACAGCGTAAAATACGAACAATGGACGACAAGAACACGTCAAGAAGTCGGTGTTCAAAGTTCACTCATGGAATAACTGCATAATACCTGCACCAGTGTTCAGGTAGGGACGCCAAGATATGAGATTTAAATTTATATCACTATTATTGACAGAGGAAATATCCAGATTTTGCGTTTTTCATGATTATTAATCAGAATATATATATATATATATATAGAGATATATACAGTATATATAGCTAAGGAATTTAAACATTTACTAGGGGTGCAACGGATCACAAAGTCTGCCCGTCTCTGTCGACGATGTCTTCTTCAGCGTTTTGAAGCTTTCAGAGGTTATATTTGCATCTAACCAAAGTCAGACAAACACTTTTCAGTTAGGAACACTCTGGTCCCAAAGTAAACGTGAATACATTTCAACCATTTGCAATGCAAAATGAACTCTGAACTAAAAAGGGTGGAGGCTTCTCAGACATGTACTGCTCACTGTCTGAAAATGTGCGCCCTCGCCATATAGTTCAGTGATTATCACACTTGCTGAAAACATTTCACATTAAAGCATGTTAAGCATTTAACCGAGATGATCTGCAGGAACTGTTCAGTCAGGAACACTCTCGTCATAGATTTTTGCTATTAGCTCCGCTCTTGAAATGCTCCCTGGATTTGGCCAAAACTCTACGAAGCCAAAACAGGAAGCACCATGCAAAAAAAACCTGGCTATAGAGGAATGAGCCCGAAGTAAACTTTGAATACATTTCAACCATTTGCAATGCAAAATGAACTCTGAACTAAAACAAGGGATCCTGTTTGTGACGCCAATTGTGGTGGAAAATATTCCTATACCCTCTTTGTGTGAGTCTTAATGCTGAAATACATAATACCAAAAACCAGAAAAGGTTCAATCATCACAACAGAATGCGTACAGTCTCAGTGAGGAAGAACCTCGAAAAAAGTGAACAAGCTTTCTTTATACAGAATGAGCATGTCACGATTCTGGGGCAGAGCAAAAGACTCAAGAGCAGAGACCGACACTGGAGACGAGGTGAGGTTGAAAAAAAGGTCTTTCACTGGTCACAAAGTGAGACATGCTGCTCATGTTCCTTCTCGCTCTTGGAGAAAATCAAGATGTCATCCATGTATACAAACACAAATCCATTCAACATGTCCCTTAGGACATCATTGACCAGGGCCTGAAACACAGCTGGAGCGTTAGTGAGACCAAACGGCATAACCAGGTACTCATAGTGGCCACTGGGAGTATTGAAAGCTGTCTTCCACTCGTCCCCCTCCCTGATTCTGACAAGGTGATAAGCATTTCTCAGATCGAGCTTAGTGAAGATGGAGGCTCCCTGCAATAGTTCAAAAGCAGAGGAAATGAGTGGGAGGGGGTATCTGTTCTTAACGGTGATGTCGTTGAGGCCACGGTAGTCGATGCAAGGACGTAGTGTCTTGTCCTTCTTACCCACAAAGAAGAAACCAGCTCCTGCTGGGGATGAGGAGGGGCGAATGATACCAGAGTCCAGGGAGTTCTTGATGTACTGGCTCATCGCCTCCCTCTCCGGGGCAGATAGCGAGTAGAGGCGTCCCTTGGGAGGGAAGGCCCTGGCGAGGAGGTTGATGGCGCAGTCGTAGGGCCGGTGAGGGGGTAGGGAGGTGGCACGGGTCTTGTTAAACACCTCACTGAGGTCCAGGTATATGGGGGGAACCCCAGAGATGTCCGTGGCGTCTGCAAAGGAGCCAGGAGGCTTGGAAGGCACATTAGGAGAGGCAGATAGGAGACAAGATGAGTGACATTTGGTACCCCACCCCACTATGGACCCCGTAAGCCAGTCAATGTTCGGGTTATGTTTCTGTAACCAGGGATAACCAAGAATGATGGGTAACAGAGGTGAGTCGATGACCTGGAAGATAAGATGTTCAGAGTATTTACATGACATGAGGAGGCCTAGGGGTGGGGTACGATGAGTCACACGACAGACCAGGCGGCCATCTAAGGCATTGGCATACAGGGGAGCCTTGAGGGGCTCCAACAGTAGCTGGAGTTGCTCTGCCAACCCCCGATCGATGAAGCTCTCATCTACTCCTGAATCGATAAATACTGAAAGCTCCAGGGAAGCAGCAGGAGAAGATAGGAGAGTGTGCGTCAGACAAACAATGTTCAGTTAGGAACACTCTGGTCCCGAAGTAAACGTGAATACATTTCAACCATTTGCAATGCAAAATGAACTCTGAACTAAAAAGGGTGGAGGCTTCTCAGACATGTACTGCTCACTGTCTGAAAATGTGCGCCCTCGCCATATAGTTCAGTGATTATCACACTTGCTGAAAACATTTCACATTAAAGCATGTTAAGCATTTAACCGAGATGATCTGCAGGAACTGTTCAGTCAGGAACACTCTCGTCATAGATTTTTGCTATTAGCTCCGCTCTTGAAATGCTCCCTGGATTTAGCCAAAACTCTACGAAGCCAAAACAGGAACATGCAAAAAAAAAACCCGTCTATACAGGAATGAGCCCGAAGTAAACTTTGAATACATTTCAGCCATTTGCAATGCAAAATGAACTCTGAACTAAAACAAGGGATCCTGTTTGTGACGCCAATTGTGGTGGAAAATATTCCTATACCCTCTTTGTGTGAGTCTTAGTGCTGAAATACATAATACCAAAAACCAGAAAAGGTTCAATCATCACAACAGAATGCGTACAGTCTCAGTGAGGAAGAACCTCGAAAAAAGTGAACAAGCTTTCTTTATACAGAATGAGCATGTCACGATTCTGGGGCAAAGCAAAAGACTCAAGAGCAGAGACCGACACTGGAGACGAGGTGAGGTTGAAAAAAAGGTCTTTCACTGGTCACCAAAAAAGTAATAAACAAGAACTTGAAGCGACTCCAACAGGGAGCGAGCAAAAAACCCCAAAAAGGCAAAGTCATAAACCAGTGAACAAACACGAGGGATCAGTACGGGAGACACGAAGAGCACAAGGGAATGAACAACGATCTGACAACCAGAACAGGGAAAGCAGGGGATATGTGTGGGGTGATGAGAAGATTGAAGACAATGGAACATTCTCATACAACACAGTTAGTTATCTTTGTGAACAAAAAGGGAGAATTCTTCTTTTGCACAACAGAGACACGGTGAAGTTCAACAAAGTTCAGAACAAAATTACTTATGCATGAATACAATATACTCAGTAGAAATATATACTAAGTATGTAGAAATATATACTACGTAAAACATTACCATTACATTCCTCCCCTTGATCATTACATTAGATAACTACAATAGTATATATTCACCGCTAGAAGTGAGAACATAAGTCAATAACATTTCATAACGATTTTAATGAAGGACATCATCATTAACCCCTAGTGTAGGAAAGTGCTGATGGGCTGTTTTTGTGTGGTGAGAACACCGAACCTGTAGAGGAAACAAAATCTTTACACACTCGCCTCGTCATCATCGCTAAAGTCTGTCAGGGATGAGTCTGTATCATAGTTGGGAAAAGTGTCTAATTGCGCAGTCGTTAGAACAGAGTGCTCATGGGAATACAGGAGGAGTTGATGGGACACTGATTTGTTGACGGCTCGCATTAAAGGACAGTTTAACAAAAGGATCGACGCGTACCATCATCTGGATATTTCACTAGTTACTATGGTTAACATTGGCAGGCGAGACTAGAGAAATTCACTGACGTGCGGACAGAATAATTAAGGTGTCGAAACCACAGATTTCGTTGTAGCCTGTCGTCAATCAGGGGCATATCGGAACATTAACACATATAACCCAAAAATGGTTTACATATGCACATCAGTCATCGATAAGGTAAAGGCATTCGCTGTTTTTTCAAATTGTAAGCAACTCTATGTTGTAGCAAGCTGGGGAATGTCAACATAAACATGGCAAGATAAGTCTCCTGAGATGAGGTGAAACACAGACCTCCATCTCTGTCTAAAACATTTATACTAATTGTATTTAAGTGGTGTTTTTATTTGCTTTGATCATACATCAAGATTTGGATGACCAGTTGAAGAAAGGGATTGTAACCTGCATGGGACAGTTACAAAGTAAAAGTAAAAGATTCAATCTCCTTCCATCTCTTATCACTGTGTTAGAAGACTGGGATTTTGCCAGTCTTTTAGACAAAGGTTGTGGTTTTTCACGACGTTAGTAAATATTAAAAACTGTACGAAATGTGGATAACACATATAATATACTAAAAACTTCATATTTCTCCTGTACCAAGTTATCTAATCAATTTAGCGTACTAATGGAAGAGAGCACGTGGCGATTATCTGGGCCTTCTATACATTATTTTTTTTTTAAACTGCACCAGATGAGGCCCAACACTTTCGCTCTGCAGGGTATCTTATTTTCTCATTGCACAGCTACTGTCTTCCTCAGTTGCTCTGCTTCCAGTGCAGCTTGTTTTAAGTAGAGCTTTTATCCAATCAGATTTCACCTCTGTGTCTCTAGGTAGAACAGAGGCCCCAGGCCTGCAGATAGGGCTGGGCAGTATGACCAAAAATGTATATCGCGATATTTTCTAAGATTATACCGGTTTCACGGTATATCACGGTATTTATTTATCTAGTAACTAATGCATAGCTTATCACGCGTTAATAATTTGAGCAGACATTTCTATCACAGTGTTTCTAGTGTATATGTTAGGACTGTGGTGGTTATTGCAATTTGGTTCTTTGAAGACATCATAAAGATATTTAACTCTCACATTTGATAATACAAGAGCTCTGCTCTGTGAAGTCTTTCCATGTCTCTCCCCCCTGTGTCACGGTGTGGGTACATCTCACTGGTGAAATCAGAATACCCTTATTTGATTGGCTAAACTGCATCACGTGACGTGATTTACAACGCATTGGTCGTGTTTTTCCTGCACCGCTGAACAAGTGCCGTAAATTCTGGAAAGGACGGTGAATAACTCCGCTGCATAAAGTAAAGGCCCGCGACCCACTGAAAACGGGTCCGCGACGACCCACCAGTTGAGAATCACTGGTCTGCAGGATCGTGACGAGCAGCGAGCAGCTGTTTTGGCGTGTCTTCCATCTCTTCCGGTTTCCTTCACCTACATTCCCCTGGGTCCTAAGCCCCTCTAAGTACAGCTTCGTATCACCCTCTATGTACCAACGTACATTTATAACAAATACTGTATTGGTTATTTTATGTCCTTTAGCAACACCTAGTGGCGATTGTGAGTAGCTGCGCTGAACAGGAAGTGAGCTAATAGTAAATCGTCAGAGTAACAGGAAGTGATGTTCAAGAAGTGCCGTGTGCTCATGGACTCATTGAGTGAGCATCTCAGCATTCAATCCGGATAATCCTGTGCCTTGAAGTCCACAAAATCGGCTTCATCCGTAAGTGTGCTACTATTTACAGTTATATTAACATGTCTACATTAATATTTCTTTGGTTCGATTACAGTATTGTTGATGATGTTAGTTTACTGTCAACTACACATGTCTGTATTAGTATCTAGTGGTTAAATCATTAGTGCTTGTGTAAATGTGATTTGCTGTTGTATCTCATCCTTATGTATATTGAAATACATTTGAATGTCTGTACACTTTGGTTTGTGTTAGTAGCATTTATACTGATGTACTAGCGATATTATTAAGTATTTACAAAGACACTTACCTTTTGTATTGTTGTGCTCTTTTCCAGTTTTACAAACCTATTACATATTTTCCACCATTAAACCTTGCCAAATACAACAACCTGTCTGTTCCTTGGAGGATACGGTGCTGGGAAATATATTGTCAAGCTGGCTGTATAGCTGAAAACTACGTTTTCCTAAAACAACTTTAGTGAGGACAGCACAGTAAAAGGATGACCACCTACCGTGGGATTTTAAGGAGGATTTTTGGATAGACAAGCTACACTGCACTTCATCGCCATGGAAACTACAGTCAGGTCAGTAGATGCTCCAGATGAAGGCAACGTGAAATGCTCACAAGATGGTGTCGAAACAGTTACGAGCCTGTCTCACCATCGCTCCAGAAAATCTAGCTCTTCACGCTCATCGACGAGCTCTAGAGTCAGCTTAGAAGCAGCAAGGGCCCGTGCTAAAGCAGAGGCGGCAAAAACCAGGCTGACCTTCACAGAAAAGGAGAGTGAACTCAAAATTGAGAAAGCCAAGCTGGAAGCCAGAATTGACTTCATCAATCTACAACGAGAAGCTGAAGCTGCACATGTAGAAGCTGTAGTGCTGGAGAGAGCAGCTGCAGATATGGATGGCTCAGACCGTATTGAAGAACCTGAGTTCTTGCCACTTCAAGAGAGTGCACTAAAAAGAACGCATGACTATGTCACCCACCATGCCCTGCATCATTTCCCACAGGCACCTAGAGAGGATAAGGAAGTTTACCCCTTACGTCCAATTCTCACACCCCAGCACGACAACACTGCTCAGACCCAGGCGCACATCATCGATAGGAGATCGATGTACCAACAAAGGGACACACAGGAGCGTCACACAGATTTACTACAGCAAAGGAATTATGACCATCAGCACAGTGCTCTTCCCACAAAGCCATCACCCTCAGACAACACAAATCGTAACACTACAACAGCTGATCTTGCCAAATTTCTTGCTAAAAATCAGCTGGTGTCCTCAGGATTGACAAAGTTTGATGACCTACCCGAACACTACCAAGCTTGGAGAGAGACCTTCATCAACACAATTGAAAGCCTTGAGCTGTCAGCAAGTGAAGAGATGGATTTGCTGATCAAATGGCTGGGTAAGGATTCAAGTGAGCAGGCACTTAGGATTAGGTCGGTAAATATCAGGCAACCCTCCCTTGGTCTTAAAACAATTTGGGAGAGATTAAACAAAACATATGGATCTCCAGAAGTACTAGAGAGAGCTCTTTTTAGTAAAATAGAGAACTTCCCCAAGATCCATAACAGAGACAGTAAAAAACTTCAAGAGCTGGCAGACCTACTGATAGAATTGGATGTCGCCAAAAGAGATGGATACTTACCAGGGCTAGCTTACCTTGACACAGCAAGGGGAGTGCAGCCCATTGTCGAGAAGCTGCCCATATATCTCCAGGACAAGTGGCTGTCTCAAGGATGCAAATACAAAAGAGAACATTGTGTGGCTTTTCCCCCTTTCTTCTTTTTTCGAGAATTCGTCTGTAGGGATGCTGAAGACCGAAATGACCCAAGCTTTAACCTTCCCACTCTGGCTGCAACCTCTTACAAGAATGAGAAGTTAAGTCACATGAAACCGGTTTCTGTACATAAAACGAGCATATCATCAGATACAGTGACCAAAACAGAAAATCTTGACAGACTTTGCCCCATGCATAACAAACCCCACCCACTGAAGAGATGCAGAGGGTTCAGGAAAATGATCTTAGATGACAGAAAGCGATTCTTAAAAGAGAACAATATATGCTTTCGCTGTTGTGCTTCTACTACGCACCAGGCAAAATCCTGTGAAACTCCCATCAAATGTACAGAGTGTGACAGCAATAAACACCTCGCTGCTCTTCACCCTGGTCCTGCTCCGCAATATCAGCCAGGTTTTTTCCCTTCTTCAGAGAACGGCGGGGAGAGGGAGGACACAAGGCAGCCAGAGATCACATCAAGGTGTACCAAAGTATGTGGTGAGGAATTCAAAGGCAAATCCTGTTCAAAGATCTGCATTGTGAATGTGTATCCCAGTGGGCATCGCAACCTACAGAGAAAAATGTATGCCATTTTAGATGACCAGAGCAATGTGTCATTAGCTCGATCAGAGTTTTTTGAAATGTTCAACATCGGGGGAGCAGCAGTGGCATACACACTCAAAACCTGTGCGGGGATGATGGAAACAGCTGGCAGAAAAGCCCATGGATTCACAGTAGAATCTATAGATGGAAAAATAGACATCCCTCTACCTACACTAACTGAGTGTAATGAAATCCCAAACAATAGAGCAGAGATCCCGACACCAGAAGCTGCGTACCACCAACAGCACCTAAGGCAGATAGCAACTGAAATCCCACCCCTTGATCCAGACGCTGACATCCTGCTGCTATTGGGAAGAGACATTATTAGGGCCCATAAGGTACGTAAACAGCACAATGGCCCTCACTATGCACCATATGCACAAAAGCTAGACCTTGGGTGGGTCATCATAGGGGATGTATGCCTAGGAGGCGCTCACAAGACAAACATAGTGGGTGCCTTGAAGACCTGCATCCTTGAAAATGGAAGACCAACTTGCCTTACTCCATGTGAGAATCAGATACGAGTGAAAGAAATCTATAGTATCGAAAGTAATGACAAGAATCCTCTCCTGCACAAAACCACGCAAAGTGCGTTTATTGGATCAAAGATGGATAACCTAGGAAAAACGGTTTTCTGTACAACAGAGAATGACAACCTGCTCGCTCACTCTGTTGAGGATCTAGCCTTCCTTCAGATCATGGAACGAGAGGTGACACAAGATGACACAAACAGCTGGGTTGCTCCTCTCCCTTTCCGTCACCCACGGAGACGTCTCCCTAACAACAGAGACTATGCTCACAGCCGTCTAATGTCGGTGCGACGGATGTTACAGAAGAAACCTGGAATGAAAGTGCACTTCACTGAGTTCATGCAAAAAATGCTTGACAATGAGCATGCTGAGCTTGCACCACCACTCAAAGAAGGGACGGAATGTTGGTATCTCCCTACCTTTGGAGTTTACCACCCTCAAAAACCAGACCAGATTCGTGTGGTGTTTGATTCCAGTGCACAGTACGATGGAATCTCACTGAATGATGTGTTGCTTTCTGGACCAGACCTTAACAACACCCTCATTGGAGTGCTTCTCAGATTCAGAAGAGAACCGGTTGCAGTGACAGCAGATATACGGCAAATGTTCTACTGTTTTGTGGTGCGCGAAGACTGCAGAGACTTCCTACGGTTCTTGTGGTACCGGGAAAATGATCTCAACCAGGAAGTGGTAGAGTACCGCATGCGAGTTCATGTTTTTGGGAACAGCCCATCACCTGCAGTGGCAATCTTTGGTCTGCGGAGGGCAGCAAAACACCAAGAGGAACACTACGGCAGTGATGCAAGACACTTTGTTGAGAGGGACTTCTACGTCGATGATGGTCTTCGATCATTCGCAACTGAAGCTGAAGCCATCGATGTTATGCGTCGAACACAACAAATGTTGGCTGTGTCAAACATAATGCTGCACAAGATAGCCTCAAATCGAACAGAAGTGATGAATGCATTTCCGGCAGAGGAAAGAGCAAATGATATCAAAGACCTCAACCTCTCCATAGACGACTTGCCTGTCCAAAGGAGCCTTGGAGTCAGCTGGAACATTATGTCTGACACTTTCACTTTCCATGTCCCAGAGGGTCAAAAACCATTCACACGCCGAGGCGTTCTGTCAACAGTAAACAGTCTGTTTGATCCACTGGGTTTCTTGGCTCCTGTCACTATTGAAGGCAGACTGCTCCTCAGAGACTTTTCAACCCAAGATACAGAATGGGACACATGTCTTCCTGAGGCCAAAGCTGAAGATTGGAGAAGATGGCATGAATCACTGTCAGCACTGAAAGAGGTACATATCCCACGCACATATGCATCTTTCTCCATTTCCAAAGCACAAAACACAGAACTGTGTGTCTTTTCTGATGCCTCTGTAAAAGCAATATCAGCAGTGGCTTACCTGAAAGTTACAAACGAGCAAGATCACAGTGAAGTAGGATTTGTCTTCGGAAAGTCCAAGCTCGCTCCCCAGCCTGAGTTGACGATCCCCAGGTTAGAGTTATGTGCAGCTGTATTGGCTGTTGAGATTGCAGAGCTAGTCATCAAAGAAATCGACCTGAAAGTGAATGCAATAAAATTCTACACAGACAGCAAAGTTGTGTTAGGATACATAAACAATGAGAGAAGAAGATTCTACGTCTATGTGAGTAATCGCGTACAGCGTATTCGACAGTCAACACGGCCAGAGCAGTGGAGTTATGTTCCCTCTGAGTTAAACCCAGCAGATCATGGGTCCCGATCTGTTCCAGCTGCCAAGCTTACAGCCACCACATGGCTGACTGGACCAGCTTTCTTGACCAAGCGGAAAAGTTCAGTGGTCGACACTGAAGATAAGACGACATATGTCCTCGTAGATCCAGATTCTGATGCTGAGATTCGTGCCAGCGTAACATCACTCGCCACAAAAGTTACTGAAGACAAGCTGGGTTCAAAGAGGTTCGAGCATTTTTCTAATTGGAGCTCGCTCACCAAAGCTGTGGCCCGACTCTGTCACATAGCTCAATGCTTCTCTCTCCCATCAGGCAATCACGGCTGTGTTGGCTGGCACATGTGCAAGAAAGGGTTGTCAGTTGCTGACATCACCAAGGCAGAACATGTCATCATAAAGTGTGTGCAACATGAAAGCTATTCAGAAGAGTTGAAATGCATTAAGTCAAACTGTGACCTCTCCAAAACCAGCCCTCTTCATAAACTTCGGCCAGTCATTGACAGTGAAGGCCTGCTGAGAATAGGTGGACGCATCGATCTGGCACAACTTGAAAAGTGTGAAGCCCATCCTATCATTATCCCAAGCCGTAACCACATAGCAACTCTGCTCGTACGCCACCATCATGAATGTGTGAAACACCAGGGCAGACACTTCACTGAAGGTGCAATCCGTGCCAGTGGTCTGTGGATAATAGGAGGAAAACGTCTCATCAGCAGCTGCATTCACATGTGTGTCACATGCAAAAAGCTGCGAGGAAGAATGGAGCAACAACAAATGTCTGATCTACCTGCTGAACGTCTACAAGTAGACCCCCCATTTTCCTATGTGGGACTTGACGTTTTTGGGCCATGGGAAGTCATCACACGTCGTACCAGGGCTGGCCAGGCCAGGGACAAAAGGTGGGCAGTTTTGTTTACATGCATGTCCACACGTGCCATTCATATTGAGGTAATCGAAACAATGACCTCCTCAAGCTTCATAAACGCCCTCAGGAGATTTTTCTCTATCAGAGGCTATGCGAAACAGCTTCGATCAGACTGTGGGACAAATTTTGTTGGAGCATTTAAGGAGCTGAAAATGGATTCACAATGTAATCGTGATTCAAACATAGAAGACTACCTCCTTCAACAAAAGTGCACCTGGGTTTTCAACCCTCCACACTCCTCTCATATGGGTGGCGCTTGGGAGCGCATGATTGGAGTCTCAAGACGAATTCTAGATTGCATGCTCCTCCAAGTTGGACCTTTAAAACTCACCCATGAAGTGCTAATGACCTTTATGGCAGAGGTCAGTGCCATTGTGAATGCCAGGCCGTTAATTCCTGTATCCACTGACCCAGAGGCTCCCCTCATTCTAACCCCTTCCATGTTGCTGACACAGAAAACAGGCGCATCTCCTTGTCCAGCTAGTGATTTTTCGAAAGGAGATTTGCTCAAGAACCAGTGGAAAAGGGTTCAAGCCTTGGCAGAGACATTTTGGGCGAGGTGGCGACAAGAATATTTGAGCACGCTACAGCATCGTCAGAAGTGGCAAGCACAGAAACCCAATCTCAAAGAAGGAGACATAGTTCTGATGAAGGACAGTCAGACAAAAAGAAATCAGTGGCCAATGGGAGTTGTTGTGAATGCTATTCCCAGTAAAGATGGACTAGTAAGAAAGGTGGAAGTCAAAGTGACAAGAAATCAGACGCTCAAGATATTCTCTAGACCCATATCTGAAGTGGTCCTGCTTTTCTCCCAGAAAGACAAGGGAACCCAAACAGGTTCTCATTCAACGTACCAACCTCTACAACATGGGGATCAATAACAGAGCAGCTTAGTCAGGTGACATCATGGGAATGACGTGTCACACAGTCCACAGCTTGCTGAGGGCAAAGCCATAGGAGAAGCCCGGTCAACTCACTGTAAGACTGCAGTCCTACATTTGGTACAGTAGCAGTTCTCCTGTACAGACTCGAATGAGAAAGGACTGTGGGTTAATATGTACATAGTGGCATATTTCTTAATATGCCAGGCGGGGAGTGTATTGGTTATTTTATGTCCTTTAGCAACACCTAGTGGCGATTGTGAGTAGCTGCGCTGAACAGGAAGTGAGCTAATAGTAAATCGTCAGAGTAACAGGAAGTGATGTTCAAGAAGTGCCGTGTGCTCATGGACTCATTGAGTGAGCATCTCAGCATTCAATCCGGATAATCCTGTGCCTTGAAGTCCACAAAATCGGCTTCATCCGTAAGTGTGCTACTATTTACAGTTATATTAACATGTCTACATTAATATTTCTTTGGTTCGATTACAGTATTGTTGATGATGTTAGTTTACTGTCAACTACACATGTCTGTATTAGTATCTAGTGGTTAAATCATTAGTGCTTGTGTAAATGTGATTTGCTGTTGTATCTCATCCTTATGTATATTGAAATACATTTGAATGTCTGTACACTTTGGTTTGTGTTAGTAGCATTTATACTGATGTACTAGCGATATTATTAAGTATTTACAAAGACACTTACCTTTTGTATTGTTGTGCTCTTTTCCAGTTTTACAAACCTATTACATATTTTCCACCATTAAACCTTGCCAAATACAACAACCTGTCTGTTCCTTGGAGGATACGGTGCTGGGAAATATATTGTCAAGCTGGCTGTATAGCTGAAAACTACGTTTTCCTAAAACAACTTTAGTGAGGACAGCACAAATACCACACATATTACACGGTAATCAGCGTTGCATATGTGTCAAACTCTATCGGTGCATCTCCGGTCCGTCTGTCTTTGTTCATTCATTGTTCTTTAATGTAACGTTACTGTAGCAACGGAGCCTCCAAGCTGTTAGCAGACTGCTAGCAGGCGAGTGAGCTGCACCCAGGATGCAGTTCGGCGGTGAAATTGTATACATGTACAATTATTAGTGTTACAAATTGTTTATGTGTCACAGACTGTTGTGTCGTGTTTTTTTGCTATGTTAAAGAGCGTTAGTTGTGGGTTGTTAATTGTTAAAAAGTTATAAAGTTATGACCATGACTAGGGGTCCCTCTCAATACAGATAAGTTAACTAGCTCCGACTGCAGTGCTCATAGGTGAACAGTATATTCAGCTGCCTGTTGAAGACAGAGAGCAGTTGTTCCGGCTTTTCACCGGTATTACGGTTTGTGAGAAATTCATATCGTACGGTAAATTAAAACCGTGCTTCTATGTGCCGTTTAAGTGAATTGGCACGAAATTGTTGATTGTCATAGCGTTCAACCAATCAGATCTTAGTTTTACATGTTGGGCGTATTCTTTGAGTGTGAGCAGCCGCTACCCCCATACTTGCCCGCCTACAGCGCCGTCTTTGTTACATGTCCAGCTCTGCCAGGAAGTGCAGGGTGTGCTGTGATTGGTCAGTGGGCGAACACGTGACTATCGTGAAACAAAACTTAACAGCAGAGTACCACACACCGTGACACAGGAGGCTGAGACGAGGAGAGAGATTGCAGAGCAGTACTTTTAACGATTGTGTTGTGAAAGTAAAATTATAGAACGGTGTCCTAAACAATATTCTTCTGATATCTGGGACTTCCACAACACGTATTAAGCAGAAATAGAGGTTATTTTTTCCATGTTTAAGGGATCGGCGAAAAGAAAGCATTAATGCCAATCTCCCGAGCCCATATTTGACTGAATATCAGCCCCTAATAAAGATCACATTTATTTACCTGCCCAATCGTACAACTGCATGAGGAATTCCACTTGTCCCAACACAGAGTTAACACAGCACTTTAATGCTTCTGATGGTATTTGTTTCATTTGATTAATAACTGATTATACGCATCATTAGTATTATTAGACTTAAGCTGCACAAGGACACACAAGAAAGAGAAAAATAGTTTTATTTCAGATCAACCCATCACAACAAGATAAAGTAGAAAGGTTCTAATAACCTTTGGTAGGTTTCTCTTTACAGCCCCATTACATATTATTTATCCAATACATTTTCACACTAACAGCAAAACACAACAATACCCAAAGTTTGTCTTCACCACATGCATACCCACGATTACATTAAAGAAGGCCAGTTGAGCTATATCGTAAGAGGACAGTGGGAAACAGTGATATATAATGTAATCATAATAGTAATATTAATCATAATTCCTATTTCATATTGATAGATTAAATACAAAGTGCTTCTCAAGAGCCAGTTTCAAAAGATAGACTCGTTCAAATCGTTGAAACCAATAAAAGAGATATTTAAAAACAAATGAGTAAGTAACAATAAATGCAGTCGGTGAGGAAAGATATACAGAATGATAAGTACGTTGAAACCACAACAAACACCAAAAACAACCTCTAATCAAACATCACTCAAAGTCAAAATAATATCTCGTCAGATTAACACATTAACTCACACGATTAACATAAAAACCAAACACCTCTAAATATTTAAAATCCCTCAACCAAAACTTAAATGTTCACTTTGTTGGTGTGACCGTTAGCTGATTGATTGATGAGTTAACAGAATTACACAACGGCCGGCTTTTGGTGGTATTCAGCACTGATTCTGTTTTAAACGTGATGTAATAATCAGCTGCAGATGGAGAAGGGAGTCTCAATGAAGCTGAGTCAAAATGACTAAACCAAAACAAAGGTATGTGTAGAATATTCAACAGGGCTGGAATATGTAATAATGATCCTCATTACTCTTAAATCATTTGTTTTTGGAGAAGAATGGTGTAAAGAATTTTAGAGACCTCAAGATTTAGGCTATGCTGTGCTCTTTAACATGCTCACCTTGTTGAGTGTCTGAATAACAATCAACCATGATGAGTATCAGGGAGGGTTGGCTTTCTTTTTCCAAATTTAATCTTCATTTTCCAAAACTGCTTCATTCATTGTTTTGGATGTTTTCTCCTGGGCTCCGGTCTTCCTGTGTCTCCTACTGCATGTAAATAAAGAGGAAAGTGCATCAGTATCAGGAACAAGAGCAGTGCAGAGAGAGAGATCCAATTTCAACATCACTGAAGCAGAAACTAGACTGAGCTGGTGCTGAAATGATTTGTCGATTGACAAAAAATGAACGAATTCATGAATAAGTAGTCAAACAATAGCCTTGTGTGAAAGTGAAGGAACATTGGTCGGATAAAACAAGCTTCATGAGACCTTGGACTTTAGTTCATTGTTATTTTCCCTCTTCTCTTACATCTACAGACCAAACTATATATTAGTCAACTGAGAAAATAATCAATAAGACAAATAATATTTAGCAGCAGAACTGGACACTAAGTCTAGATCCAAGAGCTCTGACAAGATGTGACATGATTAATCTCTCCTTCCCTCCTCATGTCCCATCCTTATACTCGTACTTTACATATATAATACTATATTTAACAGCCTGAATCTAAATATTACCTTAATATCTGCCAATTTAGTTTCCCACCACAGGACCATGTGCTGGCAGGCTTTCTTCACACTTTCTTCATCAGTCTTCTTGTAGTAAACCCTGATCAGCTTCTCAGAGAAGATTGTCGGGTGAAACACGGACTTCTGAAAAGAATGAAAGCAGCATACATGAGAGAATAATGACAGAGGAGGCCTTATAAAGAAAGACACACAAGATAATGCCACGATAGATTAAGATTAAAACTGTTGTTGTGTAGTTCTGACCTGGTCGTCGGGGAGCTTGAATGCTTCATCATGGGTTCTCTTCTTGTAGAACCGAGTCTCATCGATGGGGTTCTTGTTTTTCATCCCATAGTCCAATTTAACGATCTAAAAGAGACAGAAGACAGACGCCTGTTTTTACTTTCTCATGTAAATTAAGCCAATGAAGGAAGGCAACATCTCACAAATTAAAATGATAATTCAAGATTTTAAGAAAAGTGAAGTGTAGCAGGGGAAATGACCAGTCTAAACCTATAACATAATAATCACTTAATGTTATAAAGGAATATTAAAAGCTTTATTATTATGTTCTGTAAGATGGAAAACAAGAAGAAGAATAGGAGTAGAAAGGACATGTTTCTGTGCAAATGTGACTAGTACAAAATAAACTGTTGTCAGTAGTTATGGTGGGTTTGTAAAGTGATGTCACAGCTCACTGAAAAGAGAGAAGACGCAGCTCTGGAGATGAATGGCTGGCTAGTAAGCTAGTTCGCTTGTCCATCTTGAGTGAGGCGGTTCGGCTCATTTTCTGTAACCAGTGTAGCATTAAAGCATGGTGGAATTATCAAGCTAGCTAACTAGCCAGCTGTCTGCTAGTTAGCTAGCTAGCTTGCTAATCCCACCATGCTTTAATGCTACACTGGTTACAGAAAATGAGCGAGCACAGTTGTCACTCATCTGTTGATAGCAGTGTGTTTTTCTGTATAAAGATGTGTGGATGAAGCATCAAGTTGTTAAGTTTTACTCACTAACTTTGTCTCTCTACGCTTCCTAACGTTTCTACTCCACTGCTCGTTTTAGTCGTTAATACAAAACCTCAAGCTAGCTCGCTACAACGATCACAATAACAACGGTCCAGCTTAAAAATGTCTGACATTCTGACCATCCTGCTACGTTGATTTAAATGGGAATGTCCGCTCTACACTTCTTTTATTTCTATGGTTCTCACCTTGACTCAGTAAACATTGTGGGTGCAGTGACATATGAGAAGCTGAGTGATGTAGTGATGTTTATAATGTAACTTATGATAGTATGTTCGAGCCAATCAGAGAATTTCACACTATCTTCTAGAACCAATCATGATGTTCCAGCAACAGACACATTCAAAGTATACAGATGGAGTGAAATAGAACGTTGCTCAACATCTGGACAATATCTGTGACTGTTGTTGATGTTGGTGATTGTTTTCTCTGCTTGAGAGAATAAACCCTTAACAGACATCTCTCTCTTGAGTTTCTATTACAAAATTCCCACCACATGAACTAAAAGTAATTGGACTAAAAACTCACGTCAACTTCAAAGTCCTCTGGTGTCAGTCCGCCATCCTTAAATTCGGCCAAATCCTTTTCCCAACGACGTTTCATTTTCTTGGGGAGAGAGGAGAAAAGGTGAGTAGTGGGAGGGACAAGAGATTTGAAATGTATTCTAACTTAACACATAATACTCTGATCAACATGAAGCAGTTGAAATTGAAAACACTGTTTTGTCTCTCTGTCCACACTTGTTCTCAGCTATAAATTGAGCCACAGTTTATATACGTTTAATAAATGTGTATAAGGAGTATAAGGAGTGTATAAGGCTCGTCACAGGGAGCAGGAGAGGACTGAAGGGAGGTTTAATGCGCTGACACTCAACAGAGACCAGCTGTGTCTGCAGCCCGTTCACAAGCAGGAGCTGTGTGGCTGTTAAGTTGAGAGGACAGATCAATACAATTCAATTTATTTTTGTATAGCCCAAAATCACAAATTACAAATTTGCCTCAGAGGGCTTTATAATATGTACAGATGACATCATCTTGTCCCGGAACCCTCACATCGGAACAGGAAAAACTCCTTTAACGGGGAGAAAAGAGGAAGAGACCTTAGGGAGAGCAACCGAGGAGGGATCCCTCTCCCAGGATGGACAGAAGTGCAATAGATGTCAAGTGTTGAACAGCATAACAGAATTACAACAAATTCAATGTATGACAGAACCACGGCAGGAGGAAAGACCAGGAAAGACCAGTTCAACTCTCTGTGATCATTTTAAATGTTGATATCGATGATGCAGCACAGCTGCTGTCATTAACCAGTGTTTATGATGAAACTATAAAATAATGATTCTTCAGCCAGGATGTCTGTCCACACCTTGCCAGATATCGGCTGTGATGCAGAGTTTGGTTGTTTGCCAACTGAGAGTATTAAGAGGTTCATTATTTTTCTTTTTTACTGATTCATATCTTACAAATCACATCGTAATAAACAGACGATTAAGAAAAGTTAAAGTAATTAGACTGAAAAACTCACCTCTTCAGCTTCTGGTGTCTTGCTTCTCCATTTGTTAAAGATGTCCTTAGGGAGGGAGGGAGAAAAGGTTAGAGATGGAGAAATTTGAGATCAAATTAAAGTTAAATGTAACTGTCTCTGTGTTTTCACTCTCTGTCCACAACAAAACAGCAATCATCACAAAACACCAGGGGCCTGTTGCATGAAACTCTTTGTAGATTCACAACTATCCACTGTTATCTATTAATGAATGCAGAAACGCTCTTATACATCCGTTTGCATATCAATATGTGTGGCCGCTTCAGCAGTCAGTAGACCTGTCAAAGAGAAGAGCGGCAAAGAAAGTGACATTTCAAAGATTGCGTCACATCAGCAAGGTTCTCCAACGGTGCCAGAGCAGCTGTCATTACACTAATTCATCACATATTTATGTAAACCATCATCACGGGAAAATCACAATCATCAATATTAAACGTTAGAAGGATGATCAGTGATTCATAGCGCTCTGTTTACTCTACAAAGGGTTTGACAATTCAGGATCAAATCAAACAATCAACAGGGAGATGATGGATCAAATGTAAAATAAAGTGATGAAATTCATCACTCATAAATCATTTAAAAGTAAGTTTGTAAATGTGTGTTTCATTGATTGATTGATTGATTACATAACATTGTGTAGACTTAAAAAATAATAATTCAATCAGACAAATTGGTAAACAACCTAAAAACAATGTTCCCCGTCTCTCAATTTATTATGTGTGATTGGTCTAAGTGTCTGTTAATACCAGTTCATGTGGGAAAATATGTCTGCATGGATTATTAAACTTAATACCTTAAACTTTATTTCAATGGTCTTATACATACAGGCCTGACTAGATATGTTAGCTGTGATGCAGGGTGTTGTTGTTTGCCCTCTCACAACAGGACGTTTCACTGAGGGCAGAGATTTCTATGACAATGTCTGAGGAATGCTCGGGTTTACATCCATGTCTGTCCAAAATGTCATCACTTCATCCTTTTATCCTAACACACATTTGTATGGAATTGTCATAATTAGCATTCAAATTCATCTATGATGGCCAAAATGACGTTTATTGAGGTCACAACGACCTTTGATCCCCAACATCTAATCAGTTCAACTTGATTCTACAACATCTAGTGGATTTGAGCGCCAAATTTGAAGAAATTTGAGAATGATATTCATGAGAATAGACTGGACCATCCACGGCTGCTGCCGGTGTGGAGGCATAACAATTAAAAACCCTTAACCCTCAAATGAAATTCATTACTTCTGTGGATTTGATGGATGCCAAAGGTCAAGTGGCCTTGCCCTTAAAATTACAAAATTGCAGGCCTGCATGTGATACAGGCACACAATGACACTAGTGCGTACCTCGGTAAGCGTTCTTTCACCCAGAAACCTGGGGTGTTTTCGAGTGACAATCTGGCTTAGAATGGCCCTCGCCTCAGTCAGCGAAGGACAGCGAGGGACCTTCGCTGGCGAAGGTCCCTCGCCGGCGATGGTCAGGTTGGAAGAGGAGAGTATTCGTTCATAAACATGATCTACAGGTGAGTTAGAACAAACCAAAGAAAAGATCATTTATAGTATTACACAAATAATTGACATCATAATCTGAGAGGCATAATTTAAAGAAATAAGCAATATCAATGTGATAAAATTACTTTTACTTCAATAATGTGTTTATAACTATGAAAAAAAAAATCATGATTAAACTTCAGCAAGTTGCTTCTACTCACGATTGCCCATTTGCCAAACTCAATTATCCGATAATACCTAAGCAACGTAACAGGGTATGTACAGTATATTTGAGCCAGAGGGTCAAAGTTCAAGGTGAAATCTTATGATGAAGTAATATGTCCAATTGAATGCAATCTGAATGCAAAAATAATGCTTTTTTTGTAAGGGCAGCTGCAGTATGTACAAATAGTAAAAAGTATGTGATTTGTAACTGAGTGTTTGTATTTGTTGAACATGGCACAGATGGCGGTTCGTCTGCCCAGTCCTCCCTGTGTCTTCATGTTGAAGCACACAGTGGTTTCTACAGACCTGTCAGCTTGGTGTAGGCCTCCATGTCATTGATGGCTGTGGACAGAGTGAACATCTTCCCTCCTGTGCCTTCAATCTGGATGTGCTTGTCTGCTTTCAAAAAGGCCTTTATGATCCTGAATAACCACATTATCACATTTAAAAACATTCTGCTGCATAACATACAAGAGAGAGAATTATGAAGCAAATGAAATAAGCTACAGCAGACGAAAGGTAAATGTTGTTATTAGAGTACCAACGGGGGAAAGGTAGCTACTCACATAGACTCTATGATCTCTTTCACGCTGTGCTTGTAGGCTTTTCTGTAGAGGGTGTGTCTTATGTTGAACAATTCGTACAGATTGTTCACCTCCTGTGGAGAGCATCGCTTATAGATTAGTCACAACTCATAACAATTGATTGCGGTTTAAAATCCAATTAAAGAAAGCAGGGTCCACGTGGAAGTAATTATGGGTTAATATTATGAGCTTGTGAAATGTTCACAAATAATTTCAGTAAAAACTCACTGATATAAGTTTGTGAACGTGTTCCTATGTTCTGCATCTGTAGAAATAATTTGTACATGTGATGTTTCCGAGTCATATATTGGAGCCGGCATGTCCCAGAGGAATTTCAGAGAGAAAGTCCATTAATTCCTTATAATGGACGCCTCGAAGGACATTATCCCACTGACACCATGGTCACTTCTGGGCTTCTCACTGGTTGTAACATCACATCACCACAATCCTGGCTTCTCTCCACTGGCTCCACTGTTTGTTTTATAATTCCTGCTTGAAGAAGAGCTGTATGTTGTATGTGTGTAATGATGCGTTCACACCAAACGTGAGGCAAATTTTCGCGTTGCGTTGCTCACGGGAGTTTACTTGCGAGATAATTTGTGTTTATTCGCGTCATTCGCAGACGCACCGGAGAGGATGAGTGGCTAATCTCCATGGAAACCATTATCAACTAAGCCATTTATTTGCACCATCAACCATGAAAGAAATAACCTTTATTTCTACTTGATACTTGTTGTGGAAGTCGCTGTCTTGTCTGAGTTCATAACATCATCCGGAGGAGTATTCACAGTATCTAGCAAGCCACACGTCGGCTGCATGAACCCAAAATAAAAATATTTAGCTGTGATTTAACTGCAATAAACGGACATAAAAAAGATGCCAAAATAACTATATAATGATGCAGATTTGTAAAAAGTCTGAATTCATGTTTTGTAATTTCTCAGCCAAAATTTCAACTTGCGCGGATACGCACATTTTGCGTTATGTGTTCACACCATTGCGTCATTCGCGCCGCCGGTCTCTTTGGGGACTATTTGTGTTCATTCGCGTGAATCGCGCTGGACGCGCCGGAGAGGGGGCGGGGCTTATCGCCCTGAAAGCCGTTCAACTGTCCGCCATCAACCATGGAAAAAATAACCTCTATTTCTGCTTAGTACGTGTTGTGGAAGTCCCAGATATCACGGGAAACTAAACGCTGTCATGTCTGGGTTAATAACATCATCCGGAGCAGCTCCGTGTATTTGATCGAGATGTATTCACATTCACTTACTACGGCTGTATGAACACAAAATAAACTGATTTGGCTGTGATTTAACTGCAATAAACCGACAAAAAGGGACTCTGAAATAACTATATAATTATTCCGATTTGTAAAAAGTCTGAATTCATGTTTAGTTAGTTCTCTCTGCAAGACGACAAGCAAATAACTTTTAAAATACTTGTTTTCTCAATGGAGCTCGGATCGATCGGTGCTATGCTAAGCTAATATTGTAGCAGATCCATCAACACTCAACATAACGTCATCTAGACGTAAATACGACAGCCTCTTTTTCATTGTTTGTACCATCTGGTTTACACACATGTCTACACATAGTTTGGTCTCTATTGATATGAGGTATCGTAGAGCTCTGGGTGAACACAGACGGCAAGGGTATGTTTTTCCTGATTCAACAACGGCAGGACGTCAGTGATGACAGGAGGAGGATCTCAACGCTGATAGGCTATCGCACCGCAGCGTGCGATAGCCTATCTGATTTCTTATGATATAGCAGTGAGGACAGCGTTTAATGGTTGCAATGGTTAAACATGTTTATATTATAAATTCCAACAGTTCCAGAACGTTCATGCCATTTTCAAATTCAATACAATATATTTAAGTCATTATGGCTTTTATGTTTTTATGTCTTATGTCAAACAGGACATGATAATGTGTAATAGTAGAGGTTTTTCTCCAAAAACGAATGTTGTAAAACTTAAAAAATACACTCTCCCTGCTCTCTGAAACATGTATTAAGGATTAATCATACATTTATTAATGAGACATAGGCTATTTAGACATTCTAAATAGATCTGTAGTTTAACATTTTCTATAGACACTATGAGGGAATTCTTGGTCCGGGTCAAAATTGACCCGAACCATACTGTGAAGGTATCAAATATAAACAGTATGTAAGGGTTAAGAGAGTATGGAACTCCATTCAGTAAAAATGTAACTAAAGTAAATTATATCATGATGTGTTCAAATGTAATCTAGTAACATGTAGTTTTGGTGAGAAACTTGAACAAATGAATCCAGTTGTTTGAAGGAGATGTTTTTACAGCAATATAAAATAGATATTAAAGATGAATGATGACCCATTTAACTTCCTCTCACTTGATCATAAACATCTTATAATACATCATTAAAACTACTAATGACTAGATGTTTTTTATCAATAAAAATATAAATGTTTATTTACTAATCATTTGAATTGTGTTTTTATGCAAATAACCAGTAAGGATGACTTAAACACAGTAAAGGGAAAAGTTGATTATTCATATTTTAGTTCATTAGCTTCAGGCTTATTACAAATAATCTGGTTAATAATAATGAAAACCATAAAACACATTAATATTTTCTCTGATAATTGTGATATTAAAATATCATATTGTGACATCGTAGTAACGTAGCTCATCGGGCAATCCTTATTGTTGGACCCTCAAATAGTTTTCTGTTTTAAAAACTGATCGAAAAAGAAGAAATTACAAAGTCAGCACCTTGTCTCTTGTGCAGATTTGCTTCTGCTTCTTCCCGTCCTCTTGCTCCACGTCACACACTCTGGCAAACTTGATGAAGCGCAGATGGTCAAAGTTGGTCTTGATGCCCAGGTGGTGGGCGTCCCTGAGAAGAGACAGAGTGAGGAAATATGAAATGAGAATGTTTCTTACGTTAAGATAACACATTGTAGTTCATCTACAGTCGCCGTTCAACAAGCCCCACCTGGCAAGGTAGTCAAACTTGTCCACATCAATGCCATTTCTTTTGTTGGCCACGATTTCATAGAGGAAGGACTTGTCTGGACGGCCTTCAGGTGGAGGGCCTTCAGGTGGCTGCAGAGATGACAGACAACAGTGGCATTAGAAGGGCTGCTGTAGCCATGATGATGATAACTGACTAATTCTACACAATTCACTCAGACACAGTACCTGTCCTTTAATCATCTCTTTGATGAACTTCAGGTCAATGTCCCGCAGCTTCTTCTTCGTCTTCTTCTTGTCCTCCCCCTCATACTCATAGTCATAGTCCCTGAGTTTACATTTCTTCACCATGTCTTTAAACATTTTTAGAGAGGCGTCCTCATGCTGCAAGATACACAGATTCGTTAAATATAGTTTCATAAACTTTGTTCAGGAACAGGGCCACGCCCAGAACACAGCTCATTTCCTCTGCACAGAGTATTTAAGCACAACGAACCGCCGTTCACTCCCTCTTCGACTCTCGTCTTCACACGACGTACGACAGACGCTCTCTAACTCAGCAGACGCTCCATTCCTACCCCACATCCCTCTACCTCGACCCCTACCCCACATCCCTCTACCTCGACCCTTACCCCACATCCAGACGAGCAACGCTCTCTGACTTCGCTTTCATACGATTTAAGACAGACGAGCAACGCTCTCTGACTTCGCTCCAGCATTTCCGAGTGCTTTCATACGATTTAAGACAGACGAGCAACGCTCTCTGACTTCGCTCCAGCATTTCCGAGTGCTTTCATACGACTTAAGACAGACGAGCAACGCTCTCTGACTTCGCTCCCGCATTTCCGAGTGCTTTCATACGACTTAAGACAGACGAGCAACGCTCTCTGACTTCGCTCCCGCATTTCCGAGTGCTTTCATACGACTTAAGACAGACGAGCAACGCTCTCTGACTTCGCTCCCGCATTTCCGAGTGCCTTCATACGACTTAAGACAGACGAGCAACGCTCTCAGACCCAGCTTGCATACGCTTCAACGAGGCACGACAGACAAGCAACATCTTAAAACCGCTTACCTTACAAAGGCTCTTCCTCAACCTTTCCGGACGACCAGCCATATCCCGTAGCTCCCTCCTTCTCTCACCACGCTTCGTCGCTAGCAACTTCGGCTGCGTTTAGCCATCCACATTTCCCGCAGCTCTCGATAACGATTCTCCGTCAACTCCAAGCCGTCCGCCCCCGCCTTCCAACAGCCCGCGGGGAGATCCCGATTCGTCATCGCATCCTTCGATTCTCCATCTCACTCTTCACCCCACGCCGCTCTCCCGACCGCCGGAAGCCAGGCGCTCGAACGACCGGCGAAACCACCGCGACCCTCATTCTCCATTCCGAGGCTCCGACAGTCTCTGCATATCCCACTTCTCCGAGTGGACAGTCTTTCAAACGAAGAAAGCATCCAACACAACATTCCTTTACATCAGTCCGTTAAAAAGCAAAACTCTCCAAACCAAACGAGCATCCGTAGCGAAACAGCTCTCTCGCTCTCCGAGCCCCCAGAGCCCTTCCGGGTTTCCGGCATCACGTCAGGCGCGCGCCGATGGCGTCATGACGCATCACACGGCAGAAGAAGCCATCCATCCACATCAGTCCCTCCAGAGGGCCAGGTCGTATACTCTGATCGTGAATCTTTAACCTGATCTTAAAACGGCCTATAAGTACCCGATTAGGTTTACGAGCCTGGTACCAAGGCTACGAATTGATCCTCTTCAAGACGAGTCACGATTAAATATCCGTTTAAACTGCACGCAGGAGTCAGAGATACGGCTTTCAGTAGGAGAAAGTGTAGTAGCGTAAATTAAGCTGCTGCTTCCAGTCTGCCGTTGGCCTCGACTTAAACGTGTTTAGAGAAGGGCAGTTGACTGTGTCCCGCCTTAAGTTGTACCATGCCATACTGACTCTGGCTGCCAAGCGCCCTCCGTGCCAGAGACATCTCCTCGTAATGTTTTTCCCCCCTAACTTCACGATTAACCCATGCACATTCATCCCTCCATCCTGGCATCCTTTCATGTTTTCTTACTTCCACCTTCCATGTTCCACCCACTTCGGCTAACTCCTCCCACCTCCACTGGCTACCCCAGCTGCACAGACCGCTCCAACAACAGGGAACAGGTAGGTATATGGCACAGCTATGGGAGCAGCTCGGGATTGGTTATCTTGCCCAGGGACGCAACAGTCGTTTCTTCCCGCCTATGCCGCCCCCCCCCCTCTCTCTCTTCCTCCACCCCTACCCCCACTAGCGTTGCCATCCCGTCATAAACGCGCCTCCTCATTTCCACAGCCGACGTCCTCCGATCTCCCCCCCCCCCCCCCACACCACTACCAGTTTCACTCTTAGCCACAGCTAACCCTATACTCTGACAATTCCGAAGTTGTCGGTCCTTCGCCTTCCAACCCGAGGGACATCGTCCCTCCACAACGCCGCTCTTCCACCCCCCTCGAGATCCTGCCGCTCTAACGGCCAAAACCACAGCGACCCTTCTTCTCCACGCCAACACTCCGATGGCCCCCATACATCCCGCATTTCCGAGTGGACAGTCTCTCGACTGAAGCATGCACTCACCCAGCTCAACATCCATTTCCACCAGTCCGACAGAAAAGCGAAGCTCTTCAAACCGCTCACGGACGCTCGGCACTACACGTCCCTCGATCGCAGAGCCAGCGTTAGGCGCTACGTCGACGACGTCACAACGCGCAACACGCTCAGACAAGCCCAGTCACTCACACCAACCCCCCTAGAGGGCCAGTTCGTATAGCACCCCCTCCTTACTCTCTCCGCATCAGGGCTTTCACCCCGCAGCCTCTTTTCCCCAATCTGCACTTCCAACCTACGCCCATGCATCCCTTCATCCCAGCATCTTTTCCTCTTCCCTCGCTCCTGCCTTTCCGTTCAACACAACACAGGCTATCGATCACCGGTAACCACCCGGACCTCGCCCAATTATCGAGCCATCCACACGCAATCTCCCACATCTCCCGGGAATCGCTAACCAAGCTCGACCGCTGCACCCTAACAGCCACTCCCCACCTGCACAGACATCACCAGGCTCCACCTATTCCCCAGCCTGGCCTACTCCATGAAGTACATAAGAATCGATCACGCCACGTTCCCCATCCGCCTCGCAGGCGAAGAAGCCGGTCACCCAAGGCAGACATCACCAGCACCTCTCGGTGCATCACCCAATTCTACTGTCACCCACTAGCACGGAAGAGTATTTAATTACGTAGCCAGCCATGTTGCAGGCCCAGACGCTCAACCATGGCAAATTATTCAAAGCAACCAATTAATATATATTATTTCCGGACCGATTTAAGCCAATCCGGATATTTTCCCACGGCCTACTTGACGATCTCTCACGGCACACCAGCGAGCTACGGCTCAGTGGTGCAAATCACCGACCTAGACGACTTCCTCACGTCACGCTACCCAGCACACGGTCTAAAAAAAAAAAAACTCTGCTGTCCTCCACCAGATAAAATAAATAGAATCAATAGATTAAACAATCCTCCTTGCCACACATCCCGCTAGTCGCCGCCACTGTTGCAAACCTCCTTGACCACGCCACACTCGACGAAGCACGTAAACCGAGCGAAATAACACCAGTTCCTCTCCTCATGGAACGGCATCTCCTTCCTCCACGACGTACAAATCACCAAGCCGGAAGTCATCCAGCTTTTCACAGACGCAGCACCCTCGATCAGCTTCAACGGCTTCTACAGTGACAATCTGTCCTTGGCCACTTGAATTCTCATCCCCCACACCTTCCTCCGTCATCCACGAAACGCATCCCATAGTTATAGTAGCCATTTTTGGGGCATTAATGGTCCTTATAGACCATTGCCATCCACTCATAATATAGCGCAGATGGCATCCTCAACAAACGTCGCCCCCCCAAGCACTCATCGTACCTCACCGGACAGAACCGATTCTAAGCTTTCGTGACTCCTTCAGCCTTCCATTCCTATCACTCGAGATCCTTACCCCCACGAACTTCAGTCACTTATCCATTTCCCTCCTTTAGGTCAAGCCTCCACCGTACAGGTTTTACGTAGTGGAATTAACTTCTACACAACTGTCCTCAGGGGCTCCGTGCCCAGCCTACCCACTCACACGTCGCCATGCTACTCGCAGGTCCGTTAAGCCAAACTACGCCTAAACGGCTGCCCCTCACTTCGGACCTCCTCACCAGTGGCATCTTCACCCTCAGGTCATCCGTCTCCCTTCATGGACAAAGCATTAAAGTCCACGTTCTTGCCAGCTTCGTTCACTGCTCCGAGTTCACCGCCCTGGACTCCAACCATCATCCGTCCCGACACGCCATTGCGTCAGACATCACATCCATCCTCCCGACACAGTCGTCTATCACCTCAAATACCGTAAGACCAACCAATACGGTCCGCCTCAACCCATCTACCTTTCCCGACCAGACTCGTACTCAAGTCCGTACGAACCATCCGGGACTACTTAAGCTCAAGTTCCGCCAGCCAAACTCCCCCGCAGATCCCCTGTCGCGGTCTCCGGCTCACCTTTCGCCATATCTTGGCCCGATCCAGAATACTCAGAGTTACTTGGTGCCGCTTCCACCGCTTCAAGCCAAGGATTTCCGACCATCCTCAAGATACTTGGTCGTCGGTCTTCACCCGCGTACCTCTCATAAGTTCGTTCCGATCCGAACGACACCAGAAACGCCCATCGGCATCAGTCTTTAAGGAGCTATCTTTGGGGACTCTGCACCGCCAGAGCTTCCGAAGAGACAAACCCCACCCTATAAGTCTCCAGTTCCCTCCAGCCACCGGACATCAACGGTCCCCCATCGACCGCCTAACCTCCTTTCTACAAACCCTCCTCTTCTCCCTTACATCCCTTCATCTCTTTATCCCTACCCTACATCCCTTCATCCCTCTACCCTACATCCCTTCATCCCTCTACCCCTACCCCTACCCTACATCCCTCTACCTCGACCCTACCCCACATCCCTTCATCTCCTCATCCCTACCCCACATCCCATCATCCCTCTACCCTACTCCCCTTCATCCCTCAACCCCTTCCGCTTCTCGAATCTAACAATCATTCCACGATGCAATAAACCTCTCGAAACTCATACTGTTATTGGTGTGGTCCTTGTTAGTGAAATATAGTTTCATAAACTTTGTTCAGGAACAGGGCCACGCCCAGAACACAGCTCATTTCCTCTGCACAGAGTATTTAAGCACAACGAACCGCCGTTCACTCCCTCTTCGACTCTCGTCTTCACATCCCTCCCCCCCGACCCCGTTTTTGTCATCCTCTCTCTCCTCTTGCTCTCTCTCTCTCTCGCAGGATTTCAGGAACTACGGGGGACTCTGCACCGCCAGAGCTTCCGAAGAGACAAACCCCACCCTATAAGTCTCCAGTTCCCTCCAGCCACCGGACATCAACGGTCCCCCATCGACCGCCTAACCTCCTTTCTACAAACCCTCCTCTTCTCCCTTACATCCCTTCATCTCTTTATCCCTACCCTACATCCCTTCATCCCTCTACCCTACATCCCTTCATCCCTCTACCCCTACCCCTACCCTACATCCCTCTACCTCGACCCTACCCCACATCCCTTCATCTCCTCATCCCTACCCCACATCCCATCATCCCTCTACCCTACTCCCCTTCATCCCTCAACCCCTTCCGCTTCTCGAATCTAACAATCATTCCACGATGCAATAAACCTCTCGAAACTCATACTGTTATTGGTGTGGTCCTTGTTAGTGAACATATAGTTGTGATGGCAAAAATTCCTGTATTGCAAGGTTTCATGTAATTTCATTGCACCACGGTTTGTTTTTAAATGATACTGCTGACATGTATTAAAGCAATACAAATGTCATGATCATTTCCACTGTCATGTTTGATGTCATTTGATAGCATAAATGTTGATGTTTTGGGAAAGCCATCTAATAAACATGATATGTCCCAACTTTTGTATCAGAACATCTGTTAATAAAGGTCTTTACTGCTTTAGGGTTTGTCCCAAGACTCTCCTGGTCGCCTCCCCTCTAACCCAAACTAGAACTGGTCTGGACATCCTTTGTTAGCGCTCTTATGCTCCTCTGACATTCTGCCTCTCTTGTCCTTATCTCTTTGCCTGGGTCCAGACCTTTGAATCCGCTCGCTCCCCCGAGTTCTAGTCGACTGATTCGTCTGGCATCGGGACAGGCGAACCTTAATTAAAAAGTAATTGACGAATAAGCACAGTGGAGGGACTAACGATTAGCCAATCAGAGCCAGGTGCGGGATAAAACTGTGAGCCGAAACCGAGGAGTAATAAAAAAGTAGACGAGACCAGGCAACAGCAGCAGGGGGCGCTGACCAAAAACTGAGGTCAAGTCACAACTTCCAAAATGAACTTCTGCAATAGAACATATATTGCATTTGAATATGAAAATTTTTATTTGATTGTGAAGTAAAACAAAAAGCAGCCATACTATCTGTGTGCACCGCAAGACTGGAGTCACATAACGTCACGTCCGGCTGATCGAGGGATAAATAAATGAAATGTACGCAGAGAGACACTGTATGCGTTACGTCATGTCAACAAACCACCTATCAGCTGTGAGCTCCAGATCAGACTGGAGACTAAACCACTTTAAAGATTGCAGAGTTGTACTATGTGCTATCTTCCTCCTCTGTTTGTACTTTTTAAACAGAAAACATATACTGTGATATTTACTGCAAATGACAATATAGCAAACAGCAAGAAACCTTTAGGCGATTTCCCTCCAGGCCTCCATTTATTAAACAGGCAGCATTTTATTTTATTTCATAACTTGAACTTGTTGTTCTTGAAGTCACTGAGAATTAAGAAATACCAACTCTGAACCATCGACAACAGAGACCCAGAATCCCACTGCTCTCCAGAGTGAGCTCGACTCCTTTGGCTCAACGATGCTGCGATTTCAACGGTTATTTTGTGGTTTCTTACCTTCCATTGCTTCTTTCCTGGACGTGCTTTGTCCATGAACGTTTCAAACATATAGGAAAAAGGCCCATGTCCTAGATATGGATACAAAAATAAATAAGAGTTAATTTGCAAAAACAGATTCACCCCCCCCCCCCATCAAACTGGTGTTGGGTTATTCATTTTTAAAATGTGTGTACTGGTAGTTGGAGAGGTGCCAGTTCATCTCCCAGCCTGTGTGTGTGTGTATGTGAGTGAGTGAGTGTTTGTAGGTCTGTGTGTGTGTGTGTGTGTGTGTGTGTGTGTGTGTGTGTGTGTGTGTGTGTGTGTGTGTGTGTGTGTGTGTGTGAGTGTGTGTGTGTGTGTGTGTGTGTGTGTGTGTGTGTGTGTGTGTGTGTGTGTGTGTGTGTGTGTGTGTGTGTGTGTGAGTGTGTGTGTGTATAACATTGAAGGGAAACAAATTATTTCCCCTCAAGGATTAATAAAGTAATTCTTTTTTTGTAATCTGCTCCCATTAGCTGTTATTATTGTTTGCTATTAATGCAAATCCAACATTTCGCATCATTACTTTCATTAAAGCAACAACATACCAGTAGTCATGCCGTACTCGCACCTCTACTGTGAGTCTTCCAGAAATATCGTACTTCAGCTGTTAGTGATGACTCAAAGAGACTATGAATAAGATCTCAGATATTTACTGCTCACTGTCTGTCTGCGCCCTCGCCGTATAGTTCAGTGATTATCACACTGTCTGAAAACATTTCACATTAAAGCATGTTAAGTATTTAACCGAGATGATCTGCAGGAACTGTTCAGTCAGGAACACTCTCGTCATAGATTCTTAACCATTTATTGCAACAAATGGAAATACAGTTAAACTTGGTGCTGGTGGCTCCGCTCTTAAAATGCTTCCTGGATTTAGACAAAACTCTACTAAGCCAAGGAGTCATCATACCCCCCCGACTGTGCAGGAATGAGCCCGAAGTAAACTTTGAATACATTTCAACCATTTGCAATGCAAAGTGGACTCTGAACTAAAGAAGGTGGAGGAGACAAAGCTTTGCCAGCGGTACGGTCTTTAACAGCATCGGTGTAGAAAGGATCAGTGAGGAGGGAGTCATATCTAAATGAACCTCTTGAGGTGAGGGTGGGCTGTGATTGGTTAAGAGAAACAGATTGTGAAATGGTTCACATGAAAGTGTACATGTGAGAGTATTTGTATTGTCTTCCTTCATTGGGGACCAGCCTTCATGCATTAGATGTAATAGTGAGAAGGTGTGTATCACTCACCCAGGTTATGGCAAAGACCAGCAATCTGCACACAAAGGACGTCTCTGTCGTCGATGTTGAGTTCCGGCTGCTTTGTTCTCAGAGCTTTTACAAGCTCTCCTGCCAAGTGCGCCACCCTTTATCCCCACACACAACACACAACAACAAACTCATTACACAATTACTGCACAAGTATCCTGCTGCAAAGCTGAAAGTATGAACCTTTGTTATGCCTAGCCCAAGGGATGCTGTGTGTTTACTTTGGTTTCATTGATTGTATTAGGTCCTTCACTGCAAACCAGTCTTTGCTCAACTAGGAGTGTGATTCCCTTAAGACATAAAACTATCTGATGAAAGACAGACTTACCCAATCGAGTGTTCAAAGCGGTTGTGTGATGCTCCAGGGTAAACAAAGTAGACTCCTCCGAGCTGCTTGATGTAGCGCAGTCTCTGGAATTGAGGTGTGTCTATGATTTTGACGAGTAGAGGGTGTAACTCCATCGTGCCGTGGATGGGATCATTAAACACCTGGTAGAACATAGAGAACCAAAACCCAGTCCAGTTATCATCCAGAAGAGTACCAGTAGAACCAGACCCAGTTATCCTGAGAGCTCTGAAAGCGTCTGCAGAATATTTGTTTTTCGTCAGCTGACAGCAACATAACATAATTACATCCCCGTTTAATTTTTCTTTCTTTTTTTTGTCATGTTTCGTATATTTGTCATGGTGGGTGTTAAGTTACAAAAGGTTGAGAAGCCCTGAGCAAGAGGATACGATGCGGGTGGACAATATGATGTATTTATTATATCATGGTATTATATCATGGTATTATATCACGGTATTATATCAAGGTATTATATCACGGTATTATATCACGGTATTATATCAAGGTATTATATCAAGGTATTATATCAAGGTATTATATCACGGTATTATATCACGGTATTATATCACGGTATTATATCACGGTATTATATCACGGTATTATATCACGGTATTATATCAAGGTATTATATCACGGTATTATATCACGGTATTATATCAAGGTATTATATCAAGGTATTATATCATGGTATTATATCAAGGTATTATATCACGGTATTATATCACGGTATTATATCAAGGTATTATATCACGGTATTATATCACGGTATTATATCACGGTATTATATCACGGTATTATATCACGGTATTATATCACGGTATTATATCAAGGTATTATATCACGGTATTATATCAAGGTATTATATCACGGTATTATATCAAGGTATTATATCACGGTATTATATCATGGTATTATATCAAGGTATTATATCATGGTATTATATCATGGTATTATATCAAGGTATTATATCAAGGTATTATATCAAGGTATTATATCATGGTATTATATCATGGTATTATATCATGGTATTATATCAAGGTATTATATCAAGGTATTATATCATGGTATTATATCAAGGTATTATATCAAGGTATTATATCACGGTATTATATCACGGTATTATATCACGGTATTATATCACGGTATTATATCACGGTATTATATCACGGTATTATATCACGGTATTATATCACGGTATTATATCACGGTATTATATCACGGTATTATATCATGGTATTACAAGATTAAAAGAGATTCTTCACTCAAAACATTATTCTAACAATTTTCACGTGACACGGGTGGCGGTGATGAAACCGGTATACCTCCCACGCCTAGGATAAGAATACGAAAATGTTCTTGCACGAGACCCAATGAGCCCAAACATGTAGCTGAAGCTTCAAAGGAATGAGTTAAAAACACGGCCGTGAGCACCATCATTGAGCACCTGGTACAACAAAATAGAACAAATATTGGACACAACTGGTTTATTTTTTACCAAAAAGAGTGACAGTAAAATCCACCGCCTGTTCTCCTGAGTGATTCGTGAACATCTTTTCATTCGTTTCTTACTGCAGTCTTCCTCATCTTCATTCATTTTATAATTATTTTATTTGATTATTTGTTTTTGCTGAAGAGTGACAAAGGATTCAACAATAACAGTAAACACATCATCTTGACTTTGTGGAGGTTTATTCACTGACTCTGGCATCTTACACACTCCTTCACTGTTTATTCTACAAGCTCTTCAGCTTTGCTCTGTTTGGTTTCCCTCATCTCTCCAGCACTGAACATGTCGTGTAATGTACAGATAAACACATGAGATATATTACCTTGAGGGTCGTCATGGTCTCTATAGAAAATGGGGAAAAACAAAAAAACAGAAGAACATATTAGGGAACGAGCTGGAGAGAGAAAGGAGAGTTGTGAAACCTGAAAGAAATCCAGTGAGGTGGATGTTGTTGAATGAATCCAGAGATTTTAGTTTTCTACACTTCCTTCTATTCTGGATTGTTATCATTTTTAAACATTGCAATCTTGTTTCACAAAGGAGCACTCACCCTGTGTCAGTCTCTGTCCACGATGTCTTCTTCTTCTTCTTCTTCTGAAGCTTTCAGAGGTTATTTAGTATCTAACCAAAGTTTGGATAGTCGCACTAATAATGTTATACAAGGATGTTCAAACAGCTGATGACAGCAGACATGCAGTAAACACACCCAGGGCTTGAACAACACCTGTCTTTTATATCTCCACCACACCTATCAGATAGGTCACTGCCCTCATGCAAAAATCTTCTTGAGATGATTAGACAGCGAAAACATTTTAGAAAAACAAATAACCAAACTGGATCAGGTTGATGAATAAAACTCGCCCACAAAGCAGAACAGGTAGCCTTACATACACATTCAGGGACATTGATCGTAGTGCCAGTAGAAAACCACACCCAATGTGTAATCAGTGAACAAGTTTTTCTTTTCATACTTCATAATTGTTGATGCATGCTGTACCCCTGACAATCAGATCAACACAGGCCTTATGTGACAATACGTCGATAGTTTAACTTTAATTGTGCACCTGGTCGGACCAAGGAGAACAAATACTGGACACACCTCGTGCATTGTTGACGCTCCCTGTGATTAGTGAACAGGTGCTTCTTCATTTCATACTACAATCTTCCTCCAAAGACTGACAATAGATTCAACAATAGACAGTAAACACACATAATCTTGACTTCGTGGTTGTGTAGGTTCATTCATCCTGACCCTGGCATCTTACACTACTTTGCTTTTTAATCAGCAGCACATTTATTAAATCGCTAATTTAACACCCTCAGAATTTTAATTTAGTTTAAAAACATTTACAGTTTTATATGGGAACCACAGTGAAAGTGTTAAATCATCACTTTTGTAAAAAGTCATTATAAACACTGACAGTGTTTTAACTCTTACAGCGTAAAATACGAACAATGGACGACAAGAATATACCAACAAGTCGGTGTTCAAAGTTCACTCATGGAATAACTGCATAATACCTGCACCAGTGTTCAGGTAGGGATGCCAAGATATGAGTTTTAAATTGATATCACTATTATTGAGGAAATATCCAGATTTTGCGTTTTTCATGATTATTAATCAAATATATATATATTTATATATATATATATCTATATATATAGATATATACAGTATGTATAGCTAAGGAATTTAAACATTTACTAGGGGTGCAACGGATCACAAAGTCTGCCCGTCTCTGTCGACGATGTCTTCTTCAGCGTTTTGAAGCTTTCAGAGGTTATATTTGCATCTAACCAAAGTCACACAAACAATGTTCTGTTAGGAACACTCTGGTCCCGAAGTAAACTTTGAATACATTTCAGCCATTTGCAATGCAAAATGAACACTGAACTAAAACAAGGGATCCTGTTTGTGACGCCAATTGTGGTGGAAAATATTCCTATACCCTCTTTGTGTGAGTCTTAGTGCGGAAATACATAATACCAAAAACCAGAAAAGGTTCAATCATCACAACAGAATGCGTACAGTCTCAGTGAGGAAGAACCTCGAAAAAAGTGAACAAGCTTTCTTTATACAGAATGAGCATGTCACGATTCTGGGGCAGAGCAAAAGACTCAAGAGCAGAGACCGACACTGGAGACGAGGTGAGGTTGAAAAAAAGGTCTTTTACTGGTCACAAAGTGAGACATGCTGCTCATGTTCCTTCTCGCTCTTGGAGAAAATCAAGATGTCATCCATGTATACAAACACAAATCCATTCAACATGTCCCTTAGGACATCATTGACCAGGGCCTGAAACACAGCTGGAGCGTTAGTGAGACCAAACGGCATAACCAGGTACTCATAGTGGCCACTGGGAGTATTGAAAGCTGTCTTCCACTCGTCCCCCTCCCTGATTCTGACAAGGTGATAAGCATTTCTCAGATCGAGCTTAGTGAAGATGGAGGCTCCCTGCAATAGTTCAAAAGCAGAGGAAATGAGTGGGAGGGGGTATCTGTTCTTAACGGTGATGTCGTTGAGGCCACGGTAGTCGATGCAAGGACGTAGTGTCTTGTCCTTCTTACCCACAAAGAAGAAACCAGCTCCTGCTGGGGATGAGGAGGGGCGAATGATACCAGAGTCCAGGGAGTTCTTGATGTACTGGCTCATCGCCTCCCTCTCCGGGGCAGATAGCGAGTAGAGGCGTCCCTTGGGAGGGAAGGCCCTGGCGAGGAGGTTGATGGCGCAGTCGTAGGGCCGGTGAGGGGGTAGGGAGGTGGCACGGGTCTTGTTAAACACCTCACTGAGGTCCAGGTATATGGGGGGAACCCCAGAGATGTCCGTGGCGTCTGCAAAGGAGCCAGGAGGCTTGGAAGGCACATTAGGAGAGGCAGATAGGAGACAAGATGAGTGACATTTGGTACCCCACCCCACTATGGACCCCGTAAGCCAGTCAATGTTCGGGTTATGTTTCTGTAACCAGGGATAACCAAGAATGATGGGTAACAGAGGTGAGTCGATGACATGGAAGATAAGATGTTAAGAGTATTTACATGACATGAGGAGGCCTAGGGGTGGGGTACGATGAGTCACACGACAGAGCAGGCGGCCATCTAAGGCATTGGCATACAGGGGAGCCTTGAGGGGCTCCAACAGTAGCTGGAGTTGCTCTGCCAACCCCCGATCGATGAAGCTCTCATCTACTCCTGAATCGATAAATACTGAAAGCTCCAGGGAAGCAGCAGGAGAAGATAGGAGAGTGTGCGTCAGACAAACAATGTTCAGTTAGGAACACTCTGGTCCCGAAGTAAACGTGAATACATTTCAACCATTTGCAATGCAAAATTAACTCTGAACTAAAAAGGGTGGAGGCTTCTCAGACATTTACTGCTCACTGTCTGAAAATGTGCGCCCTCGCCATATAGTTCAGTGATTATCACACTTGCTGAAAACATTTCACATTAAAGCATGTTAAGCATTTAACCGAGATGATCTGCAGGAACTGTTCAGTCAGGAACACTCTCGTCATAGATTTTCGCTATTAGCTCCGCTCTTGAAATGCTCCCTGGATTTCGCCAAAACTCTACGAAGCCAAAACAGGAAGCACCATCCAAAAAAAAAAAAACGTCTATACAGGAATGAGCCCGAAGTAAACTTTGAATACATTTCAGCCATTTGCAATGCAAAATGAACTCTGAACTAAAACAAGGGATCCTGTTTGTGACGCCAATTGTGGTGGAAAATATTCCTATACCCTCTTTGTGTGAGTCTTAGTGCTGAAATACATAATACCAAAAACCAGAAAAGGTTCAATCATCACAACAGAATGCGTACAGTCTCAGTGAGGAAGAACCTCGAAAAAAGTGAACAAGCTTTCTTTATACAGAATGAGCATGTCACGATTCTGGGGCAGAGCAAAAGACTCAAGAGCAGAGACCGACACTGGAGACGAGGTGAGGTTGAAAAAAAGGTCTTTTACTGGTCACCAAAAAAATAATAAACAAGAACTTGAAGCGACTCCAACAGGGAGCGAGCAAAAACCCCCAAAAAGGCAAAGTCATAAACCAGTGAACAAACACGAGGGATCAGTACGGGAGACACGAAGAGCACAAGGGAATGAACAACGATCTGACAACCAGAACAGGGAAAGCAGGGGATATGTGTGGGGTGATGAGAAGATTGAAGACAATGGAACATTCTCATACAACACAGTTAGTTATCTTTGTGAACAGAGAGGGAGAATTCTTCTTTTGCACAACAGAGACACGGTGAAGTTCAACAAAGTTCAGAACAAAATTACTTATGCATGAATACAATATACTCAGTAGAAATATATACTAAGTATGTAGAAATATATACTACGTAAAACATTACCATTACATTCCTCCCCTTGATCATTACATTAGATCACTACAATAGTATATATTCACCGCTAGAAGTGAGAACATAAGTCAATAACATTTCATAACGATTTTAATGAAGGACATCATCATTAACCCCTAGTGTAGGAAAGTGCTGATGGGCTGTTTTTGTGTGGTGAGAACACCGAACCTGTAGAGGAAACAAAATCTTTACACACTCGCCTCGTCATCATCGCTAAAGTCTGTCAGGGATGAGTCTGTATCATAGTTGGGAAAAGTGTCTAATTGCGCAGTCGTTAGAACAGAGTGCTCATGGGAATACAGGAGGAGTTGATGGGACACTGATTTGTTGACGGCTCGCATTAAAGGACAGTTTAACAAAAGGATCGACGCGTACCATCATCTGGATATTTCACTAGTTGCTATGGTTAACATTGGCAGGCGAGACTAGAGAAATTCACTGACGTGCGGACAGAATAATTAAGGTGTCGAAACCACAGATTTCGTTGTAGCCTGTCGTCAATCAGGGGCATATCGGAACATTAACACATATAACCCAAAAATGGTTTACATATGCACATCATTCATCGATAAGGTAAAGGCATTCGCTGTTTTTTCAAATTGTAAGCAACTCTATGTTGTAGCAAGCTGGGGAATGTTAACATAAACATGGCAAGATAAGTCTCCTGAGATGAGGTGAAACACAGACCTCCATCTCTGTCTAAAACATTTATACTAATTGTATTTAAGTGGTGTTTTTATTTGCTTTGATCATACATCAAGATTTGGATGACCAGTTGAAGAAAGGGATTGTAACCTGCATGGGACAGTTACAAAGTAAAAGTAAAAGATTCAATCTCCTTCCATCTCTTATCACTGTGTTAGAAGACTGGGATTTTGCCAGTCTTTTAGACAAAGGTTGTGGTTTTTCACGACGTTAGTAAATATTAAAAACTGTACGAAATGTGGATAACACATATAATATACTAAAAACTTCATATTTCTCCTGTACCAAGTTATCTAATCAATTTAGCGTACTAATGGAAGAGAGCACGTGGCGATTATCTGGGCCTTCTATACATTATTTTTTTTTAAAACTGCACCAGATGAGGCCCAACACTTTCGCTCTGCAGGGTATCTTATTTTCTCATTGCACAGCTACTGTCTTCCTCAGTTGCTCTGCTTCCAGTGCAGCTTGTTTTAAGTAGAGCTTTTATCCAATCAGATTTCACCTCTGTGTCTCTAGGTAGAACAGAGGCCCCAGGCCTGCAGATAGGGCTGGGCGGTATGACCAAAAATGTATATCGCGATATTTTCTAAGATTATACCGGTTTCACGGTATATCACGGTATTTATTTATCTAGTAACTAATGCATAGTTTATCACGCGTTAATAATTTGAGCAGACATTTCTATCACAGTGTTTCTAGTGTATATGTTAGGACTGTGGTGGTTATTGCAATTTGGTTCTTTGAAGACATCATAAAGATATTTAACTCTCACATCTGTTGATACAAGAGCTCTGCTCTGTGAAGTCTTTCCATGTCTCTCCCCCCTGTGTCACGGTGTGGGTACTCTCACTGGTGAAATCAGAATACCCTTATTTGATTGGCTAAACTGCATCACGTGACGTGATTTACAACGCATTGGTCGTGTTTTTCCTGCACCGCTGAACAAGTGCCGTAAATTCTGGAAAGGACGGTGAATAACTCCGCTGCATAAAGTAAAGGCCCGCGACCCACTGAAAACGGGTCCGCGACGACCCACCAGTTGAGAATCACTGGTCTGCAGGATCGTGACGAGCAGCGAGTAGCTGTTTTGGCGTGTCTTCCATCTCTTCCGGTTTCCTTCACCTACATTCCCCTGGGTCCTAAGCCCCTCTAAGTACAGCTTCGTATCACCCTCTATGTACCAACGTACATTTATAACAAATACCACACATATTACACGGTAATTAGCGTTGCATATGTGTCAAACTCTATCGGTGCATCTCCGGTCTGTCTGTCTTTGTTCATTCATTGTTCTTTAATGTAATGTTACTGTAGCAACGGAGCCTCCAAGCTGTTAGCAGACTGCTAGCAGGCGAGTGAGCTGCACCCAGGATGCAGTTCGGCGGTGAAATTGTATACATGTACAATTATTAGTGTTACAAATTGTTTATGTGTCACAGACTGTTGTGTCGTGTTTTTTTGCTATGTTAAAGAGCGTTAGTTGTGGGTTGTTAATTGTTATAAAGTTATAAAGTTATGACCATGACTAGGGGTCCCTCTCAATACACATAAGTTAACTAGCTCCGACAGCAGTGCTCATAGGTGAACAGTATATTTAGCTGCCTGTTGAAGACAGAGAGCAGTTGTTCTTGCTTTGTACCGGTATGACGGTTTGTGAGAAATTCATATCGTACGGTAAATTAAAACTGTGCTTCTATGTGCCGTTTAATTGAATTGGGACGAAATTGTTGATTGTCATAACGTTCAACCAATCAAATCTTTAGTTTGACATGTTGGGCGTATTCTTTGAGTGTGAGCAGCCGCTACCCCCATACTTGCCCGCCTACACCGACGTCATTGTTACATGTCCAGCTCTGCCAGGAAGTGCAGGGTGTGCTGTGATTGGTCAGTGGGCGAACACGTGACTATCGTGAAACAAAACTTAACAGCAGAGTACCACACACCGTGACACAGGAGGCTGAGGCGAGGAGAGAGATTGCAGAGCAGTACTTTTAACGATTGTGTTGTGAAAGTACAATTATAGAACGGTGTCCTAAACAATATTCTTCTGATATCTGGGACTTCCACAACACGTACTAAGCAGAAATAGAGGTTATTTTTTCCATGTTTAAGGGATCGGCGAAAAGAAAGCATTAATGCCAATCTCCCGAGCCCATATTTGACTCAATATCAGCCCCTAATAAAGATCACATTTATTTACCTGCCCAATCGTACAACTGCATGAGGAATTCCACTTGTCCCAACACAGAGTTAACACAGCACTTTAATGCTTCTGATGGTATTTGTTTCATTTGATTAATAACTGATTATACGCATCATTAGTATTATTAGACTTAAGCTGCACAAGGACACACAAGAAAGAGAAAAATAGTTTTATTTCAGATCAACCCATCACAACAAGATAAAGTAGAAAGGTTCTAATAACCTTTGGTAGGTTTCCCTTTACAGCCCCATTACATATTATTCATCCAATACATTTTCACACTAACAGCAAAACACAACAATACCCAAAGTTTGTCTTCACCACATGCATACCCACGATTACATTAAAGAAGGCCAGTTGAGCTATATCGTAAGAGGACAGTGGGAAACAGTGATATATAATGTAATCATAATAGTAATATTAATCATAATTCCTATTTCATATTGATAGATTAAATACAAAGTGCTTCTCAAGAGCCAGTTTCAAAAGATAGAATCGTTCAAATCGTTGAAACCAATAAAAGAGATATTTAAAAACAAATGAGTAAGTAACAATAAATGCAGTCGGTGAGGAAAGATATACAGAATGATAAGTACGTTGAAACCACAACAAACACCAAAAACAACCTCTAATCAAACATCACTCAAAGTCAAAATAATATCTCGTCAGATTAACACATTGACTCACACGATTAACATAAAAACCAAACACCTCTAAATATTTAAAATCCCTCAACCAAAACTTAAATGTTCACTTTGTTGGTGTGACCGTTAGCTGATTGATTGATGAGTTAACAGAATTACACAACGGCCGGCTTTTGGTGGTATTCAGCACTGATTCTGTTTTAAACGTGATGTAATAATCAGCTGCAGATGGAGAAGGGAGTCTCAATGAAGCTGAGTCAAAATGACTAAACCAAAACAAAGGTATGTGTAGAATATTCAACAGGGCTGGAATATGTAATAATGATCCTCATTACTCTTAAATCATTTGTTTTTGGAGAAAAATGGTCTAAAGAATTTTAGAGACCTCAAGATTTAGGCTATGCTGTGCTCTTTAACATGCTCACCTTGTTGAGTGTCTGAATAACAATCAACCATGATGAGTATCAGGGAGGGTTGGCTTTCTTTTTTCAAATTTAATCTTCATTTTCCAAAACTGCTTCATTCATTGTTTTGGATGTTTTCTCCTGGGCTCCGGTCTTACTCTGTGTCCTACAGCATGTAGATTAAGAGAAAAGTGCATCAGTATCAGGAACAAGAGCAGTGCAGAGAGAGAGATCCAATTTCAACATCACTGAAGCAGAAACTAGACTGAGCTGGTGCTGAAATGATTTGTCGATTGAAAAAAAAATGAACGAATTCATGAATAAGTAGTCAAACAATAGCCTTGTGTGAAAGTGAAGGAACATTGGTCGGATAAAACAAGCTTCATGAGACCTTGGACTTTAGTTGTTATTTTCCCTCTTCTCTTACATCTACAGACCAAACTATATATTAGTCAACTGAGAAAATAATCAATAAGACAAATAATATTTAGCAGCAGAACTGGACACTAAGTCTAGATCCAAGAGCTCTGACAAGATGTGACATGATTAATCTCTCCTTCCCTCCTCATGTCCCATCCTTATACTCATACTTTAAATATATAATACTATATTTAACAGCCTGAATCTAAATATTACCTTAATATCTGCCAATTTAGTTTCCCACCACAGGTCCACGTGCTTGCAGGCTTTCTTCACACTTTCTTCATCAGTCTTCTTGTAGTAAACCCTGATCAGCTTCTCAGAGAAGATTGTCGGGTGAAACACGGACTTCTGAAACGAATGAAAGCAGCATACATTAGAGAATAATGACAGAGGAGGCCTTATAAAGAAAGACACACAAGATAATGCCACGATAGATTAAGATTAAAACTGTTGTGGTGTAGTTCTGACCTGGTCGTCGGGGAGCTTGAATGCTTCATCATGGGTTCTCTTCTTGTAGAACCGAGTCTCATCGATGGGGTTCTTGTTTTTCATCCCATAGTCCAATTTAACGATCTAAAAGAGACAGAAGACAGACGCCTGTTTTTACTTTCTCATGTAAATTATACCAATGAAGGAAGGCAACATCTCACAAATTAAAATGATAATTCAAGATTTTAAGAAAAGTGAAGTGTAGCAGGGCAAATGACCAGTCTACACCTATAACATAATAATCACTTAATGTTATAAAGGAATATTAAAAGCTTTATTATTATGTTCTGTAAGATGGAAAACAAGAAGAAGAATAGGAGTAGAAAGGACATGTTTCTGTGCAAATGTGACTAGTACAAAATAAACTGTTGTCAGTAGTTATGGTGGGTTTGTAAAGTGATGTCACAGCTCACTGAAAAGAGAGAAGACGCAGCTCTGGAGATGAATGGCTGGCTAGTAAGCTAGTTCGCTTGTCCATCTTGAGTGAGGCGGTTCGGCTCATTTTCTGTAACCAGTGTAGCATTAAAGCATGGTGGAATTATCAAGCTAGCTAACTAGCCAGCTGTCTGCTAGTTAGCTAGCTAGCTTGCTAATCCCACCATGCTTTAATGCTACACTGGTTACAGAAAATGAGCGAGCACAGTTGTCACTCATCTGGTGATAGCAGTGTGTTTTTCTGTATCAAGATGTGTGGATGAAGCATCAAGTTGTTAAGTTTTACTCACTAACTTTGTCTCTCTACGCTTCCTAACGTTTCTACTCCACTGCTCGTTTTAGTCGTTAATACAAAACCTCAAGCTAGCTCGCTACAACGATCACAATAACAACGGTCCAGCTTAAAAATGTCTGACATTCTGACCATCCTGCTACGTTGATTTAAATGGGAATGTCCGCTCTACACTTCTTTTATTTCTATGGTTCTCACCTTGACTCAGTAAACATTGTGGGTGCAGTGACATATGAGAAGCTGAGTGATGTAGTGATGTTTATAATGTAACTTATGATAGTATGTTCGAGCCAATCAGAGAATTTCACACTATCTTCTAGAACCAATCATGATGTTCCAGCAACAGACACATTCAAAGTATACAGATGGAGTGAAATAGAACGTTGCTCAACATCTGGACAATATCTGTGACTGTTGTTGATGTTGGTGATTGTTTTCTCTGCTTGAGAGAATAAACCCTTAACAGACATCTCTCTCTTGAGTTTCTATTACAAAATTCCCACCACATGAACTAAAAGTAATTGGACTAAAAACTCACGTCAACTTCAAAGTCCTCTGGTGTCAGTCCGCCATCCTTAAATTCGGCCAAATCCTTTTCCCAACGACGTTTCATTTTCTTGGGGAGAGAGGAGAAAAGGTGAGTAGTGGGAGGGACAAGAGATTTGAAATGTATTCTAACTTAACACATAATACTCTGATCAACATGAAGCAGTTGAAATTGAAAACACTGTTTTGTCTCTCTGTCCACACTTTTCTCAGCTATAAATTGAGCCACAGCTTATATACGTATAATACAAAATCTGGACAATACCTGTTACTGTTATGTCGAGAGTTTTTAATTACAAAATTCCCACCACATGAACTAAAAGTAATTGGACTAAAAACTCACGTGAACTTCAAAGTCCTCTGCTTTCAGTCCGGGCAATTCCTTTTTCTTTTTCTTTTCCAAATTCCAACGTTTAATTTCCTTGGGTAAAGAGGAGAAAAGGTGAGTAGTGGGAGGGACAAGAGATTTAAAATGTATTCTAACTAACACATAATACTCTGATCAACATGAAGCAGTTGAAATTGAAAACACTGTTTTGTCTCTCTGTCCACACTTGTTCTCAGCTATAAATTGAGCCACAGCTTATATACGTTTAATAAATGTGTATAAGGAGTATAAGGAGTGTATAAGGCTCGTCACAGGGAGCAGGAGAGGACTGAAGGGAGGTTTAATGCGCTGACACTCAACAGAGACCAGCTGTGTCTGCAGCCCGTTCACAAGCAGGAGCTGTGTGGCTGTTAAGTTGAGAGGACAGTTCAACTCTCTGTGATCATTTTAAATGTTGATATCGATGATGCAGCACAGCTGCTGTCATTAACCAGTGTTTATGATGAAACTATAAAATAATGATTCTTCAGCCAGGATGTCTGTCCACACCTTGCCAGATATCGGCTGTGATGCAGAGTTTGGTTGTTTTAAGTATTAAGAGGTTCATTATTTTTCTTCTTTACTGATTCATATCTTACAAATCACATCGTAATAAACAGAAGATTAAGAAAAGTTAAAGTAATTAGACTAAAAAACTCACCTTTTCATCTTCAGTTTTTTTGCTTTCCCATTCTTTAATCATGTCCTTAGGGAGGGGGGGAGAAAAAGTTAGAGATGGGAGAGACAAGAAATTTGAGATCAAATTAAAGTTAAATGTAACTGTCTCTGTGTTTTCACTCTGTCCACAACAAAACAGCAATCATCACAAAACACCAGGGGCCTGTTGCATAAAACTCTTTGTAGATTCACAACTATCCACTGTTATCTATTAATGAATGCAGGAACGCTCTTATACATCCGTTTGCATATCAATATGTGTGGCCGCTTCAGCAGTCAGTAGACCTGTCAAAGAGAAGAGCGGCAAAGAAAGTGACATTTCAAAGATTGCGTCACATCAGCAAGGTTCTCCAACGGTGCCAGAGCAGCTGTCATTACACTAATTCATCACATATTTATGTAAACCATCATCACGGGAAAATCACAATCATCAATATTAAACGTTAGAAGGATGATCAGTGATTCATAGCGCTCTGTTTGCTCTACAAAGGGTTTGACAATTCAGGATCAAATCAAACAATCAACAGGGAGATGATGGATCAAATGTAATTATAAAGTGATGAAATTCATCACTCATGAATCATTTAAAAGTAAGTTTGTAAATGTGTGTTTTATTGATTGATTTTACATAAAATTGTGTAAACTGGAAAGTAATAATTCAACCAGAATTTGGCCTTCGTTCCTTGAAAAAAAATTGACAACGCCACAGTTTTCTTTTTTTTACCAAAATGTTCTGTTTGTTTGTTTTGCTCCTCTGTCTTTCTTTTTTTCCTTTTTTGTTTGTTCTATTGGTCTCTGCCCTATGTAAAGCGTCTTTGGGTATTTAGAAAAGCGCAATATAAAAAAGTATTATTATTATTGCAGGTCAAGTGGCCTTGCTCTTAAAATGACAAAATTGCCGGCCTGCATGTGATCCAGGCACACAATGACACTAGTGCGTACCTCTGGAAGTGTTCTTTCCCCCACACACCTGGGGTGATCTCGAGCGACAATCTTCTTCAGAATGTCCCTCGCCTCAGCCAGCTCCGGTTTGGGAGAGTAGAGTATTTCTTCATAAACTTGATCTACAGGTGAGTTAGAACAAACCAAAGAAAGGGTCACAAGATCATTCATAGTGTTACACTAATAAATAAGTAACATCACAATCTGAGGCATAACTCAAAGAAATAAACAATCTCAATGTGATAGAATTACTTTGACTTAACTTCAGCAAGTTGCTTCTACTCACAATTGCCCATTTGTCAAACTCAACTATCCAATAATACCTAAGCACCGTAACAGGGTACGGCAGGTTTGGGATCTCTCTCCGTGCTGAAGCGATGTGCATCAGGAGAGCGAAAGTTTAGAGTCGTGTTTACAGCTCTGTCCTGCTTTTTGTTGGATTTGATCAAGTTTACATGAATTTTACACTCCAACAACCTTTAACTAAACTTAGTCCCTCAGGTAGCTTTAAAAAACATAATGTTATTAATGTTATACGCTCTGTGATGGTTTTAATCATTCAAATTTGCTTGGGTAATTAAAAACTATTTTAAGCAGAATGCTTTTTGGTAAGGGCAGCTGCAGTATGTACAAAAAGTATAAAGTATGTGATTTGTAACTGAGTGTTTGTATTTGTTGAACATGGCACAGATGGCGGTTCGTCTGCCCAGTCCTCCCTGTGTCTTCATGTTGAAGCACACAGTGGTTTCTACAGACCTGTCAGCTTGGTGTAGGCCTCCATGTCATCGATGGCTGTGGACAGAGTGAGCGGATCCTCTCCAGAGCCTTGGATCTTGATGTGCTCGTCTGCTATCAAAAAGGCCTCTATGATCCTGAATAACCACATTATCACATTTTACAACATACAAGAGAGAGAATTATGAAGCAAATGAAATAAGCTACAGCAGACGAAAGGTAAATGTTGTTATTAGAGTACCAACGGGGGAAAGGTAGCTACTCACATAGACTCTATGATGTTGTTCACGCTGTGCTGGTAGGCTTTTCTGTGGAGGGTGTATCTTAAGTGGAACAATTCGTACAGATTGTTCACCTCCTGTGGAGAGCATCGCTTATAGATTAGTCACAACTCATAATTGTTAGTGGTTTAAAATGTGATGTAAAGAAAGCAGGGTCCACGTGGAAGTAATTATGGGTTAATATTATGAGCTTGTGAAATGTTCACAAATAATTTCAGTAAAAACTCACTGATATAAGTTTGTGAACGTGTTCCTATGTTCTGCATCTGTCGAAATAATTTGTACATGTGATGTTTCCGAGTCATATATTGGAGCCGGCATGTCCCAGAGGAATTTCAGAGAGAAAGTCCATTAATTCCTTATAATGGACGCCTCGAAGGACATTATCCCACTGACACCATGGTCACTTCTGGGCTTCTCACTGGTTGTAACATCACATCACCACAATCCTGTCTTCTCTCCACTGGCTCCCTGTTTGTTTTATAATTCCTGCTTGAAGAAGAGCTGTATGTTGTACGTGTAATGTAATGATGCGTTCACACCGAAGGCGAAGCGAATTTTCGCGTCAAATTACTTACGGATGTTTACTCGCGGGATCATTTGTCTTTATTCGCGTCATTCGCACGAGATACGGTGGAGAGGGGGAGTGGCTTATCTCCATGGAAACCATTATCAACTAAGCCATTCATTTCTGCCATCAACCATGAAAGAAATAATATTTATTTCTGCTTAGTTCATGTTGTGGAAGTCTCAGATAACCCGGGAAATAAACGCCGTCTCTGAGTTCAGAACATCATCCGGAGGAGAATTCACTGTTTCTAGCAAGCCCCACGTCGGCCGTATGAACCCAAAATAAAAAGATTGTTCTGTGATTTAATTACAATAAACGGACAAAAAGAGATGCTGAAATAACTACGTAATGATGCCGATTTGTAAAAAGTCTGAATTATGTTTTGTTAGTTCTCTCCGCAAGACGACAAGTAAACAACTTTTAAAATACTTGTTTTCTGAATGGAGCTCGGATCGATCGGTGCTATGCTAAGCTAACATTGTAGCAGCTCCATCAACACTCACAATAACGTCATCTAGACGTAAATGGTGCAGCGTCTCTTTCATTGTTTGTACCATCTGATATATAAACAAACATTTATTCACACAGTTTGGTCTCTACTGATATGAGGGATCGTAGAGATCTGGGTGAACACAGACGGCTACAGTATTTGTTTCCTGATTCAACAACGGCAGGACGTCAGTGATGACAGGAGGAGCATCTCAGCGCTGATAGGCTATCGCCACAAGCAAATTTCTCAGTCAAGTTGAAAAATTTCAACTCGCGCAAAAACGCGAATGAGGCGAATTTCGCGTTTTTCACGTCACGCCATTTCATGGTGTGAAGAAAAATGTTTCAGTGACAAGATTAAGAGATCTATTAATGCGATCTGGAAGATTCACATTGATGCTTTCTAGTCACTTCTCTTCTAAAGTGTTGAATCGAGAGGAAAGCTCGTCACCATGGCAGCTAACAGCTCACAGAGTATGGAACTCCATTCAGTAAACATTTAACTAAAGTAAATGATATCAGGATGTGTTCAAATGTAAACTTGTAACATGAGAAACTTGAACAAATGAATCCAGTCATCATACATCATTAAAACTACTAATGACTAGATGTTTATCAATGAAAAAATTGTTTATTTTCCTAATCATTTAAATTGTGTTTTTATGCAAATAACCAGTAAGGATGACTTAAACACAGTAAAGGAAAAAGTTGATTATTCATATTTTAGTTCATTAGCTTCAGGCTTATTAGAAATAATCTGGTTAATAATAATGAAAACCGTGAAACTCATTAATATTTTCTCTGATAATTGTGATATTAAAATATCATATTGTGACATCGTAGTAACGTAGCTCATCTGGCAATCCTTATTGTTGGACCCTGAAATACTTTGCTGTTTTAAAAACTGATCAAAAGAGAAGAAATTACAAAGTCAGCACCTTGTCTCTTGCGCAGATTTGCTTCTGCTTCTTCCCGTCCTCTTGCTCCACGTCACACACTCTGGCAAACTTGATGAAGCGCAGATGGTCAAAGTTGGTCTTGATGCCCAGGTGGTGGGCGTCCCTGAGAAGAGACAGAGTGAGGAAATATGAAATGAGAATGTTTCTTACGTTAAGATAACACATTGTAGTTCATCTACAGTCGCCGTTCAACAAGCCCCACCTGGCAAGGTAGTCAAACTTGTCCACATCAATGCCATTTCTTTTGTTGGCCACGATTTCATAGAGGAAGCGCTTTTCTTCTGGACAGCCTTCAGGTGGCTGCAGAGATGACAGACAACAGTGGCATTAGAAGGGCTGCTGTAGCCATGATGATGATAACTGACTAATTCTACACAATTCACTCAGACACAGTACCTGTCCTTTAATCATGTCTTCGATGAACGTCAGGTCAATGTCCTGCAGCTTCTTCTTCGTCTTCTTCTTGTCCTTATCCTCATCCTCATACTCATACTCCATGAGATTACATTTCACCACAATGTCGTCAAACATTTCTAGAGTGGCGTCCTCATGCTGCAAGACACACAGATTCGTTAACATTAGTTGTGATGGCAAAAGTTCCTGTATTGCAAGGTTTCATGTAATTTCATTGCACCACGGTTTGTTTTTAAATTATGACATTTATTAAAGCAATACAAATGTCATGATCATTTCCACTGTCATGTTTGATGTCATTTGATAGCATAAATGTTGATGTTTTGGGAAAGCCATCTAATAAACATGATATGTCCCAACTTTTGTATCAGAACATCTGTTAATAAAGGTCTTTACTGCTTTAGGGTTTGTCCCAAGACTCTCCTGGTCGCCTCCCCTCTAACCCAAACTAGAACTGGTCTGGACATGTTAGCGCTCTTATGCTCCTCTGACATTCTGCCTCTCTTGTCCTTATCTCTTTGCCTGGGTCCAGACCTTTGAATCCGCTCGCTCCCCCGAGTTCTAGTCGACTGATTCGTCTGGCATCGGGACAGGCGAACCTAAATTAAAAAGTAATTGACGAATAAGCACAGTGGAGGGACTAACGATTAGCCAATCAGAGCCAGGTGCGGGATAAAACTGTGAGCCGAAACCGAGGAGTAATAAAAAAGTAGACGAGACCAGGCAACAGCAGCAGGGGGCGCTGACCAAAAACTGAGGTCAAGTCACAACTTCCAAAATGAACTTCTACAATAGAACATATATTGCATTTGAATATGAAAATTTGTATTTGATTGTGAAGTAAACAAAAAGCAGCCATACTATCTGTGTGCACCGCAAGACTGGAGTCACATAACGTCACGTCCGGCTGATCGAGGGATAAATAAATGAAATGTACGCAGAGAGACACTGTATGCGTTACGTCATGTCAACAAACCACCTATCAGCTGTGAGCTCCAGATCAGACTGGAGACTAAACCACTTTAAAGATTGCAGAGTTGTACTATGTGCTATCTTCCTCCTCTGTTTGTACTTTTTAAACAGAAAACATATACTGTGATATTTACTGCAAATGACAATATAGCAAACAGCAAGAAACCTTTAGGCGATTTCCCTCCAGGCCTCCATTTATTAAACAGGCAGCATTTTATTTTATTTTATAACTTGAACTTGTTGTTCTTGAAGTCACTGAAACACTGAACCCAGAATCCCACTGCTCTCCAGAGTGAGCTCGACTCCTTTGGCTCAACGATGCTGCGATTTCAACGGTTATTTTGTGGTTTCTTACCTTCCAATCCTTCTTTTCTTCACGTGCTTTGTGGATGAACGTTTCAAACATATAGGAAAAAGGCCCATGTCCTAGATATGGATACAAAAATAAGAGTTCAATTGCAAAAACAGATTATAAAAACATGAAAATGGTGTTGAGTTATTAATTAAAAAAATGTGTGTACTGGTAGTTGGAGAGGTGCCAGTTCATCTCCTGGGCACTGCAAAAGTGCCCTTGTGCAAGACCTCTAACTTCTCTCTCCCTGTGTGTGTGTGTGTGTGTGTGTGTGTGTGTGTGTGTGTGTGTGTGTGTGTGTGTGTGTGTGTGTGTGTGTGAGAGAGTGTGTGTGTGTGTGTGTGTGTGTGTGTGTGTGTGTGTGTGTGTGTGTGTGTGTGTGTGTGTGTGTGTGTGTGTGTGGGTGTGTGTGTGTGTGTGTGTAAATAACATTGAAGGGCAACAAATGATTTCCCCTCAAGGATTAATAAAGTAATTCTTTGTTTTTGTAATCTGCTCCCATTAGCTGTTATTATTGTTTGCTATTAATGCAAATCCAACATTTCGCATCATTACTTTCATTAAAGCAACAACATAACGGGAGTCATGCCGTACTCCTCTGCTGTGAGTCTTTAAAAAAAACGTTCCATCCAAATGCAGTGCAAATTTCAACGGAACTTCCAGAAATATCGTACTTCAGCAAAACAGGGAGCACCATGCAACCCCCCGACTGTACAGGAATGAGCCCAAAGTAAACTTTGAATACATTTCAACCATTTGCAATGCAAAGTGGACTCTGAACTAAAGAAGGTGGAGGAGACAAAGCTTTGCCAGCGGTACGGTCTGTAACAGCATCGGTGTAGAAAGGATCAGTGAGGAGGGAGTCATATTTAAATGAACCTCTTGAGGTGAGGGTGGGCTGTGATTGGTTAAGAGAAACAGATTGTGAAATGGTTCACATGAAAGTGTACATGTGAGAGTATTTGTATTGTCTGCCTTCATTGGGGACCAGCCTTCATGCATTAGATGTATTAGTGAGAAGGTGTGTATCACTCACCCAGGTTATGGCAAAGACCAGCAATCTGCACACAAAGGACGTCTCTGTCGTCGATGTTGAGTTCCGGCTGCTTTGTTCTCAGAGCTTTTACAAGCTCTCCTGCCAAGTGCGCCACCCTTTATCCCCACACACAACACACAACAACAAACTCATTACACAATTACTGCACAAGTATCCTGCTGCAAAGCTGAAAGTATGAACCTTTGTTATGCCTAGCCCAAGGGATGCTGTGTGTTTACATTGGTTTCATTGATTGTATTAGGTCCTTCACTGCAAACCAGTCTTTGCTCAACTAGGAGTGTGATTCCTTTAAGACATAAAACTATCTGATGAAAGACAGACTTACCCAATCGAGTGTTCAAAGCGGTTGTGTGATGCTCCAGGGTAAACAAAGTAGACTCCTCCGAGCTGCTTGATGTAGCGCAGTCTCTGGAATTGAGGTGTGTCTATGATTTTGACGAGTAGAGGGTGTAACTCCACCGTGCCGTGGACGGAATCATTAAACACCTGGTAGAACATAGAGAACCAAAACCCAGTCCAGTTATCATCCAGAAGAGTACCAGTAGAACCAGACCCAGTTATCCTGAGAGCTCTGAAAGCGTCTGCAGAATATTTGTTTTTCGTCAGCTGACAGCGACATAACATAATTACATCCCAGTTTAATTTTTCTTTCTTTTTTTTGTCATGTTTCGTTTATTTCTCATGGTGGGTGTTAAGTTACAAAAGGTTGAGAAGCCCTGAGCAAGAGGATACGATGCGGGTGGACAATATGATGTATTTATTATATCATGGTATTATATCATGGTATTATATCACGGTATTATATCACGGTATTATATCACGGTATTATATCACGGTATTATATCACGGTATTATATCACGGTATTATATCAAGGTATTATATCATGGTATTATATCACGGTATTATATCACGGTATTATATCACGGTATTACAAGATTAAAAGAGATTCTTCACTCAAAACATTATTCTAACAATTTTCACGTGACACGGGTGGCGGTGATGAAACCGGTATACCTCCCACGCCTAGGATAACACACGTCTGTCCCTCGTTTCCTCGGGTTCGTTGTCTGTTTTCTCAGTCGTAGCTCTGCTGGTGGCTGAAGTCTCTGTCGTACTGGAGATTATTTACTGCTTTTGTTCCTTTACAGTTTCTGTGTGAACTTCACAATACTTGTGCAGAACAAAATAAGCACTAATAAGGAAAGGCAAGTCCTCTGTTTTGTGTCCATCGCCCTCCTCAAAGCCTCAAACCAGGACTTCAGGCCTGATAACGCCGCTGGACATGCCACTCGCAATTGCTTCCTCTTTGCTGATCTTCTGCGTTTTCAGCAGCCTGAGGGAGTAGGATAAGAGCCTGCTGCTCTTATCCTACTCCCTCAGGCTGCTATCACTGTCCCACCCTTGACTGATAGACAGAATTGTAAACTCCTTTCACTCTGTTTCCATCCTCGGTCTGACTTTGCCTTTACTCCTATACATTTCTATGAGGTAGGGGGTTCGATTTTTCGCTAACCAATCACCAGAGGCCAATGTATCCTCCTGAATCTAACGTCATTACAGCGTGTTAAAAGAGAAAGTTAAGACATAACTATCCTACGATGTCAGGCAATATTGAGAAGACAAGCTGTATATGTAAAATTAATTTGTTATTCGGGGGGTCGGATGAAATTCAAATCTATTATTCAGCAGTTATCAACAAAACTGCTTGACTGTTATAAAGCAGTTTTAATTTGATCCTAGTTTCAGACTTTATTGCACCAGGATGGTAAAGTCAAGTGATATTTAATAGGACAAATTTATGCTTTGTTCAGATTTTGTGAACAAGCTTTTAGCACGGTTCTTTGACTTTATTTTATTATTTATTTTATAATTCTAAATGTTATCCATTTACTTTGTTATCTTCATCTATTGTGGTTATTTGCATAAACACGCAACATTTAAATGGACAACAATAAACAATAAAGCTGCTTAGATCTAGTGTTAGTAAGTTAAACAAGTCATAGTTTTCTCTTCAATAGATATTTTATATTGCTGTGAAAACATCTCCTTCAAAACTAATTTGTGTTTCTCTCAAAATTTACATTTGAACACATCATAATAACGTTACAATTCAAATTTGTTCAACACTCATTTTCACTCAGTATACCTTGAACGCCTCACAGCTGTTCTTCCGTAGAAGCAGGACTCTCAAGATGACGAGTAGCTTCAACTGACGTCATTCGCTCCGCTGCTTGTGGCTCCGCCCTCCTTGTGCCAGCCAATAGGAAGCGACCTGCGTCAAGTTAACTTTAAACAAGCAAGTAAAATACCGGAAGTAAGTTGATTTACTTGTGAAATTAAATCTTTAAATATGTCAACCTATTCAATAGAGTTCAGGTTAGCGTTTAATGGAGCTCATCATCAACTTTTGGTTAGAAAGATCTGTACGTGTTGGTCTTGTGTGAGTTCTACTGGTATTTAGGACATCGTGTATTTCATGGAACAATTAATTTGTCTTTCACCGTTTGAATACTGTACACACTTCGCCTGTTGAGTTTTATTTTGAAAAAACAGTCACCGGAAGTGTCGTCACACCCTGTTGTAGAAACAAAACCCGGGTCTTTTTCACCAGTTCGGTGTCTTTTTTGCAGAGCGGTCCAATCAGCTGTTGTTTTTTTGGAGGGGTCGACGTTTTGGGAACATTACCTGCTGTAATTCAGCCGTTTAACCCCGAACCTCCCGCCCGTTCTACGGTCCAACATGGAGAGCAGAAAACGACCGTTGGAGGCCGTTTTGACCCCCGATGACAGCTTCAAAACGCCGGAGAAGAGAGTGTCGGAGCCCCGGCTGCAGGAGTCCGACTACATGCGATGGGGAGTGGAGCAAACGTGTCGGTACCTGCGAGCAGAAGGTCTCGGAGATTGGGAAGAGACATTTAGAGGTTTGCATAAATAGACCGATGTTTTTGGTGCTTTGTTTATATTTCCTTATTGGGACTGCTGTGACATATCAAACCCAAACATGGATTATGTTTTTCTTCTCTGTTGTGCAGCGCAAAAGATCACCGGGGTCGGGCTGTGGTACCTCAGGGATGCTGATCTGGAGAAGATGGGTTTGCAGTAAGTGTCCCCATGAAACTTGTTATGTACAATTGCGAGTATTTATTTTATACTTTATACTCTTCTGATTCAAACGTCTTCCAGGATCTTCCCTGACAAGATGAGAGGTCATTGTGAAATAATCTATTTACTCGTTTTTGTCAAAACTTCTTCAACAACTACATTTTTTGATGAATGAATCTGTGTAATGTAATCTGTGTTTTTAATGTACCACTTGTAATCCTTAGTGTTTCTGTGTCAGGCTGAACATCCACCTCTCGTCCTCTTTGTTTACCTTTTTGTCTCTATGCTTCCTCTGCTAACCCCTGTGTTTAACGTCACAACGCTATGAATTGTGGGTAATCCAATTGGGCAAAGCCAGACTTATGGAAAGTCTTCATAAAGGGCTCAAAATGTCTGCGAGAGAGTCCTGAAACACTGGATGATTTGACAGTGGGACAGAACTACACCGAGCTGTGGGAATTCATGAATAATGACCTAGTGCATTGTGGGTACGAATAAATGAGACCGAAAGCCACCGACAATAGTGACAAAGAAGGACAACGCCGCGTGATAATCCTAACTCCTTTATATGTCGTCTCACCTGAGTTTTCTGTCTCCTTTTCGTGATGGTTTGACGTCCAGGTTCCTCGGTGACCGTCTGCGAGTTCAACACAGCCTCAGGAAGCTGTGGCAGATAGAAGCACTGCCAAACAAGGTAACAGCTGCACACGGTCAGGGCTACAGCGCTGAGGAAGACATAATAGAACAAAGGAGAGGAACTTGTGGGATAAACCACAAGGACGTGAAGATTGTTTTGTTCCTCAATAACGAAAATAATCCACGTTGCTTTATTACTCTTGTATGTAAACAAAAACTCTTTCATGAGCACAAGAAGTTCTAAAATCAGCTAAACAAAGATCTCAGTGATTATCTCTCATTGATGATCCTGTTTCCATCTCTTAATATGAATAAGCCTCTTAGCTGCTTGTCGTGCTGTCTTCTTCCAGGTGTTTAATGATCCCATCCACGGTCATGTGGAGATGCATCCTCTTCTCATCAGAATCATCGACACGCCTCAGTTCCAGAGGCTCCGAAACCTCAAGCAGCTCGGCGGGGCCTACTTTGTTTTTCCTGGAGCATCCCACAACCGCTTCGAACACTCCATCGGGTACGTCCATCATGACCCAACATCGCCCTGCTCTTAACTACATTCATAAAGCCATGATAGAATCTTTAGGGTCCAATAAAAGGCCAGACACCGAGTCGCCGAAGTGACAATAAAGAAGTATAATAAAAGATGGCTGACGAATACAACGTACTATGTTTTGAGGTCAGAATTTTCCCTGTTGAAAGTTTCCATCTTCCAGTTTCAGATACGAAACGTAATCGATCACGGTCAGCTGCCTCCTTATTGGCTCAGTCGACTCAGATTCCTTTAGTCTATTGGTACATTTTATTGCTTTTTACATTCTGAATGACTTTATTTCCAAGAAACTGCTAAACTCAAGATTTGAAGTGGTGCTTTTGTGTAACTGAAGATAACTTTCAGCGAATTGTCTCATTTCAAGAACTCCTGGACAACCGTAACCAATTTAAAAAAGACTGTAACATAGAAAGTGTATTACCAAATGTTACATTAGGTCTTATCTGTATGAAGTTATTAATGCGTCGTGTTCTTCTGCTACAGAGTCGGTTACTTGGCAGGGCGACTTGTTCAAGCTCTGAACCAGAGGCAGCCAGAACTGCTCATCTCTCGCAGAGACATCCTCTGTGTGCAGATCGCTGGGCTCTGCCACGACCTGGGTGAGTGCTGCAGGTCCTCAGGCGTTTCAGGGTTTAACCTCTTACGTCGCCGCCTGTGTGCGTGAGTGAGAACGGAAGCGATGCTGTGTTCATTGCATCCCCCTTCCTCTCCAGGACACGGGCCCTTCTCCCACATGTTTGACGGGATGTTCATCCCCAAAGCACGTCCAGGGATTACCTGGAAGGTAAGAAACGATGTGATTCATATTGATCTTGGCCCTTAAAAGAGTACTTTTATGGATCACTTCTTGTGCTTCTATCAGTTTCTTTCCTGCAAGTTTTTAGTTGCAAAGGTGGATTATATGAATCCACTTTTTTCTTCAGTTGGAAAATGCAGAGGATCTGGGAAAGTGTCTTCTCGTATTCTAGACTCATGTGTTGTTCTCTGCGGGTTCAAACCAGCGTTGTGATTCACCAGAGAGTTATTTGGCAGTCAAGGAGATGCAAACAAAGACCTTTTAATTAATAGGTCCTGCATTGTGTACCAGCCCAGACGTGCATGTCAACTGAACTGGATTCAAATGTTTTAAAAGGGAGCGTCTCCGCTCAGTTCGTTTGGCCGCACGACTCAAAACGGACTTATTTTTGTAAGATATTGCAACAACAAAAATGTGACCAACCGGAAAAGTCAGACAGAGTAAATGCCGACTGTCTATTTTTGACTGGGAAAGGCCTCGAGGTCTCTCTCTCTGTCACTCACTGAGGAGATCATTTGTATCTGCTATATAATGTCGTCCACTGCATCCTAAAGACTCTGCATCATAATCATCTGTGAGTCCGATGCTCTCGTCACATAACTCTCAAATAGGCGATGCCGTCTTTAACTCTTAACTACAAGGACACCGTTTGCCCTACTGCGCTCTTACTTTAAACTGGTTTACTTTCCTGCTCGACCACACTGGGAAGTTACAGCCTCTTGTTGTTTTATATGCGGTCATAATTAATGTCATTTGACATTATGTCACGACAGTCGAGGACTGAGCTGGCGATTGCACCGTTCAGAGCGATAAGTACCTCTGAAGAACCACCAGGCACACGGTCGTTATGTACGTTATCAGCACAGACCTGCAAACGTGAGATAAGACGAGTGTTAACATTTATATATTGTCATGTTTCAGCTGAGATAAGCACTTCTCTATTGGAGTAATTAGTCATTTTGTAAACCATTAAAACGTGTCCCATATTAATAACGCGAGTGTGTTTTTGTGTCGCAGCATGAGAAGGCCTCTCTCGACATGTTTGACTACCTGGTGGCCGACAACGGGCTGAAGCCGGTGATGGAGCAGCACGGCCTGGTGCTGCCCGAGGACCTGGACTTCATCAAGGAGCAGATCGCCGGACCACCGGTCACGGACGAAGCTCGAGGCCAGAAGGTCGCTGCTAGTAGCATCATTCGGGTTTTGTCGTGGAAAAAAAGTGATGACGTTCTCCTGTTCTCCCTGAGCAGGGAAATGAACTACTAGTTTATCGATCAGAGATCCACCAAACTGATCTGAACGGGCTCAGTTACTGTATGTTTGTGTGTCTTTGCATGCGTGAACATACTTGTCTTGTCATCTCAGCAGTGGCCGTACAAAGGCCGTCCAGAAGACAAGTCCTTCCTCTATGAAATCGTGGCCAACAAAAGAAATGGCATTGATGTGGACAAGTGGGACTACTTTGCCAGGTGGGGCTTGTTTCCCCAAATCATACACTGAATATTCATATTGATCCGTTGAGTTTAACTACCCGTCGGTCACTACGACCACTTCTTCATCCTCAGGGACTGCTACCACCTGGGCATCCAGAACAACTTTGACTATCGCCGCTTCCTAAAGTTTGCCAGAGTGTGTGAGGTGGACGGGCAGAAGCACATCTGCACTAGAGACAAGGTGCTGACTTTGTTACTTCTGGGTTTTAATCAGCTTTTAACCCTCTGAACCCCAAAACCCGTCGGCGAGATTGAAAAGCTTCCTATTAAGCAGCTATTTTCAGTTTGTCTCTGCATATTGTTTCTTCCCCGAACAAATGAACCATAAATACAACGTACGTGGTCTGTGCGACCTCGACTCTGTTGTAATCCTTTCAACAGGAGGTGAACAATCTGTACGACATGTTCCACATGAGGAACTGTCTCCACAGGAGAGCCTACCAGCACAAAGTGGGCAACATCATAGAGACTATGTGAGTAGCTGATCCGTGTCTTTGCTTCACGGTTCCCTCTCTTGCATGTTATGCAGCAAAACATTTTTTAAATGTGATAATGTGGTTATTCAGGATCACAGAGGCCTTTTTGAAAGCAGACAAGCACATCCAGATCGAAGGCTCTGGAGGGAGGATGTTCACTCTGTCCACAGCCATCGATGACATGGAGGCCTACACCAAGCTGACAGGTCTGTAGAAACCACTGTGTGCTTTAACATGAAGACACAGGGAGGACTGGGCAGGATACATTATCATCATCACTTTAGTTTCAACAACAAGTGTAATTCCACGCTTCATTCACCGAACGTTTTTCCGGTAGTGGTGTGACGGACACAGTTTAACGTTAATCATCAGAGTGTAAATAAAGTTTTACTGACGATGGTTCTCCTCCATTATTCAGTAGAACATGTGTTTCTAGTCTCTGATCTCTGATAATGTTTCATTGTAAACAACCAATCAGTGTTTAGAGAGCTAGTAACGTTAGCAGCACCGCTAACGGCTAACCAACGCAGGTTCACTTCAGGTACATTATGATGCCTTCAGGCTCTGCTCAGTGAACACGAGTACTGGCTGAAGGTAAATCATAACGTTATCATGATGTGTTCACATGTCATCTGTAAAATGTAGTGTTGGTGATAAATGTGACTACATACAGCTGTTTGAAGGAGATGATTTCACATGAATATAAATAGATATTAGAGATGAATTATGAGCTGTTTACTAATAATACATCGTTAAATCTACTAATGACAAGATTTAATTGAATCTATAAAAATACAATATTTAATTTTCTTATCATTTGAATTGTGATCCGGACCGTGAGTTTCATGATCTAGTTCTCTAGGACTTTGGTCACTGGAGCCCAGCTGTGTTTGCGTCCTCGCCAAGCTGGCAGTTAGCACGATGTGGAAACCGCTGGATGAAGGATCGGAGTGGTGGTTTTCAAATGGTCCTCTGATGAAACGCGAACAAATAATGTTCTGGAACGGAGCTTTTAATCAAAAATGTGCCTTCTAACCCCCTAACCCTACAATAAGTCACTTATATATCACGTCATCACATCATTTTGTGTTCTCCAAAATGTATGATGTAATTCTTAATTTGTATCACTCCTGAACTACATACAAATAACAGTACTTTATAATGGTACATAAGAGTACTTTATAATAGTTTATAATAGTACTTTATAATAGTTCATAACAGTACTTTATAATGGTACATAACAGTACTTTATAATAGTTCATAACAGTACTTTATAATAGTACTTTATAATAGTTCATAACAGTACTTTATAATAGTTCATAATAGTACTTTATAATAGTTCATAATAGTACTTTATAATAGTACTTTATAATAGTTCATAATAGTACTTTATAATAGTACTTTATAATAGTTCATAATAGTACTTTATAATAGTACTTTATAATAGTACTTTATAATAGTACTTTATAATAGTTCATAATAGTACTTTATAATAGTACTTTATAATAGTACTTTATAATAGTACTTTATAATAGTTCATAATAATACTTTATAATAGTTCATAATAGTACTTTATAATAGTTCATAATAATACTTTATAATAGTTCATAATAATACTTTATAATAGTTCATAATAATACTTTATAATAGTTCATAATAGTACTTTAAGGCACAAACTATTTCAATCCCTGCTTTAAACCCAGTTTGACTGCTGTGTATATTTAGCACTTTTAATAATATCTCCACCAGGAGGATCATGTGAACGGTGGTGTGCGTGCGTGAGTGTGCACCTCTGTGTCCGTCCACGGCTAATCTCGCATTCTGCTGCAGCAAACTGCATAATATTTTTTGGGTGTTCAGTTATGGCTGCATGCTCAAGGACCCGTCGTGGTTGCGGTGACTCACACTTTCTCAAAACAACTTGTATACTGCCACTGACCGCCTGCTGACTCCGTACTTACTAGTCTTAACCCCGTAGGGGTCGCTAGTGATTACACAGCTGAGTGCATCGCCGTAGAATCTTAAACTTTAAAAGTCATTAAATAAACTATTAACAAACGGATGAATGATGTAGCGACCGTGTCGTCTTTGTTTGCTTCCCTCACTGACTCTCTGTTTGTCCTTTTTTTTTGTTTAGATAATGTCTTTGAACAAATACTCCACTCCTCCTCCGCGGCGCTGAAGGACTCGAGGGCGATTCTACACAACATCGTGTGTCGACGCCTCTACAAGTGTCTCGGCCAAACCCAGGCAGACAAACCCATGAGTGTCACCCGGGTGTGTGTTTGTGTGAAATGCACGTCTGCCTTTCATAACGTTCATACCTCGGCCAAGAATCGTTTTAGTCGTAGCGATGGTGGTCGATAGTGGAGCCGGATGGATCGGTTGTTTGTGGTTCTTTGTGTGTTCTGAGATGTGCTGCAAACAAGAACTGTCATTATCGATTCATGGATCACGTCTGGGATCTACCTTTTATTATTTATTAGTTATAAAACAATGTCAGAATATTGTGAAAAAGATACTCTTTTCCAGAGCTGGAGGCGATGATTTCAAATTGCGCGTTTGTTCGATTTTAAAACTCAATATATAATAATATTTGAGCTGAGAGGTTGCTCATCTTGTGGTTTATTTATATATATATATATATACATATATATATATATATATATATATATATGTCATTCCAAGTTGCATTCATTGTTATGATGCAACTATGGTAGAAATCCAAACATGAAATCTCCCGTTATGTCTCTGCTAAGATGAAATAACGTCTGTTGACTCCTCCTCTTCCTGCTCTTTCTCCTCCAATAGGAGAAGATTCAGAGCTGGGAAGCCGCTCTGGCTCGATCCGTCCCTCAGAGCGGCTCCCAGGACGTCGGCGGTCTGCAGCCGGAGGACTTCATCGTCAACGTGAGCTTTTTAATCTAATTACTTTAGGATCTAATGCAGTCAATGTGCTTTATCTTTCCATTATAGGCGAACGCTTTGACACCTTGATGTTCTAAAACCTCCTTTAGGTCATCGATATGGACTATGGGATGAAG
>JAVDOI010000086.1:573944-647659 GCA_032191485.1 Leptoclinus maculatus | reverse complement strand
CAGAAAGGCACCTTTCCAGCTGAAGGGACATTTGTAAGTTCTCTCTGCGGTCTTCATCACACTGTTTACAATTAGCCCAATGGTTCTTTTTGTCTTATCTAGGTTATTTATTCTTCCTAGGCCCTCCATTAAGGAGCTCCAAGTGGCGGTCACAGTTTACTTCAAAACGAAAAAGTCCCTCCTTCTTTAGAACTAACTCCACAGAAGGATAAAGATTCCTCCCTACAAAAAAAGCATTTGCACCAAATAACAACTGACCAGTTTTTTGTACACGTTTGTTTATCACATGATTCAGCTTTTAGATGGATCATTCACTTTAGAGCTGGCTGAAGATGAGGTTTACACTTTACCACCATTACATAAGGCAGAAAGGCAGCTACCCTGACTCCCCTCCCTCTGCTCGCTTCCCTAAGTCTACAAGGACGACTTAACGTCCGGTAAGTACAGCATGTACAGAACCTTCAAATATCATACATTTGAATAGCTTTATATCAGACAAGGAAAATTATTTCACTGGAACAAACTACAACCTAAGTTATAGTACAATTAAGAGCAATAGATTATGTTTTTTCCACAATTGAAGTGAAAACCAGATAATAGATCTTTTTGGAAAGATGTTAAACCAAAGTTTAATTCCGAAAATAATTTATTTGTAAAAAGAATTTAATGTTAAGTAAGACAGGGCCATAGTGGAAACTATGAGCCTTTTCCCTCCCAAAGTATTAATAAATTATTAACAGTTTGATGTAATTCTTGTAGTTCACCCATGTACTTTATCCTGATACCTTCTTAACAGTCTCCATCCCATCTTCTCTGTCTGTATGGCGACCTCCTGTAGGAAGCCTCCCTTCTCAGAGGCTCCAGACTTCGCTGACCAGGACGGGGGTGTTCGAGTACTACATCAACATGACCGACCCCGGACCTCACGTCTTCAACTTACGACAGGTTGTGACTGAGAGACCCGTCACATGGTGGCTGACGCTGACCAGACCATTAGTGTCATAGGAGACTATCAGTGGTGGAGGGGTGGGGTACCTTAAAGTACCTCATAGTTTTGTTTTTCAGCACTGGTGTCCCAGTGAGATACCATACCATTACATTAAAGTTACTATGAGGACTTTTATGAAACAATCTGATTTAATGCTGATGCCTCTATTCGACCCACCTAAGGTAAAAGACCATCAGCAATAAGATTGGCTATTTCTATATTCTTAATGCTTTTCACTTGTGACACCGGGGTCAGATTCTGTTCCAAATCAGTCGAAATCATGCAGGTTGACCAGAATCTCCTTCAGCTCAGACCGAAGAGGGGCCTTCGTCACTATGGCTGACCAGATCCGGCTTCGTCTGCCGCCTTGACCTGCTGTTGGAGCTCCGGTGGGAGGTGGATGAGCTCGGGCGCTCGGCAGCAGCTCTCTGCCTCCTGGGGAAGGGCTTTGCCCTCGCTGCTCCGCCGGGTCCCTGCTGGAGACCCAGGAAAGGAGGCACAGGAGACCAGAACCAGGAAGACTGTTAGACCCTGCTGCCTGTAATGAGAGCTTTACTAAAGGGGACTCATGGTGCTCTCAAACACTACTGCTTTTCGTCCACAGAGACCCGCAAAACTCAATACAAAATGAAAGTTCTTGTAGTAGCTTTAACTGAGTGAAATCCCAGGAGCGTGTCAGAATCCATCATACATAACAACACACTGTGATGTGTTACAGGGAGAACCTGACGGTCTCCATGTGATGTCTTCAGGAGAGCGTTAAGGCAGGTGGTGTGTTCATAGCAGCCAGGGTGGATAAAGGAGGCAGTCAGTCCGCCGCGCTAAGGAGTCTCTTTCTGGGTGTTTGCAGATGGCACATACAAAGTTACCAAATGTATCAGGTCAACTAGTATCACCCTCTGCCATTCATACACATTTTATTAGATCCACCAAAAATGTGGAAATATTTCAATGGGAAAATGTTCTCTGATTTGGGGTAGACATTTAAGATTACGCAAGCTATATTCTATAATTCTTATGTCAACAAGGTGACCAAACCAACAATGTGTTAGTTCTTCTCTCAATACTTTCTGACTTTCCTGTCTGGTGGCTCTGAATACTTAAATATTAAGACAGCTCACAAATGTGATGCGTCATAGTTAAAAAAGCCGAAATGAATTCCCAAAACAACAGGCCACTCAAGTTTTTAAGCACACGTTGCTGGGGACAGAGGAAATGTGCATTTGTTGGGGGACTATTTCAGTGGCGGAATTAACTAAGTCCACATTTGGAGTTTTTGGGGTAGTGAGTATGTGGGGATTGCTTTAAAATGCCTGTCAATCACTGTGAGAGCACATTTCACTGTTTGTTTTTCTGTCTTGGTTTTGGTATTTTAATGAAATTTGTTATTCGGAAAGTTACAGATTACCATAAAACTAGTCTTTAAATAAAAAGTAATCTGATAACAGTTGTAAATAAACCATATTTTTGCAGATGTGACTGACCTAAGTACATGCCATTCACTGTTTTGTTCTCTTTTGTCATCAGCTGGACAGATGTACTTGCGGGAGGGACTGTCTGGTACCCGAGCGTATGGTTGGCACACTTTATCACTCACTGTGGAAGAAAGTGGAGATTTAAGGTTCTTAATGTTTGGGAAAGCTTACACCAACACCTCATTCATGTGTCCAATTAAAAAATGTGGCTTTTGCATGTGACATATGATTAATATGTTGTTAAGACCAAAGAATATAGCAGCTTTGACTGAATCCAAATACTTTGAAGTCTGAAGAGTGCTCATGAAGACTTTGAGATTAGATTAGATTCAGTTGATTAAACCACATCCCACATTGGATTCTTTTTGCTATCAAGCTAATAATTGACATTGAAAATAATCATTAGTTTGTTGTCCCTACTTAGGGAGTGTTGTTGTAGTAAAATATTAGAGTTATTAGTGAGCTGATAGCTTTAAATGATTGAGGCCAGGTCACACTATAATTTCCATAATACAAAAATAAACATAAACCTTGTTTTTGAGCAGTCTGCTTAAACTCCATAGACTGACTCAGGTGTTGCTGGTTGCTCAGCTCAGTAGGAACTACTGGACCTGCAGTGACTGTTGTTAATGTTGGTTCAATGTAATCCCATGATAACTGAACTCTCAGCCACACCTGCATGTGACAAAGCAGATAGAGTCCTACTGTATCTAATGAAGTTGATAGCCGTATGTAGTATTTTCCTGTACTTGTCACTGTGATCCTCCCCCCTGTAGGGTCAGTATGCGTCGGGGCTGCCTGAAATGGATATCACTGTCATGGAAGAACGCTGTGGTACTGACGACAAAAGAACGCTGGGCTGCCATAGGAAACACACTCATTTGATCGGCTCAGTTGATAACTTTGCTGTGGTGGCAGAATATTGATTTAACTGAAAAAAAAGACTTACATTAAGATGTGATATTTTGATCAAATTGAATGTATTCAACACTCAGTGTAGGTCTGACTGATAGTTTGAGATGTTCATCATAACGTCGACATCAAATTATTATTATAATTACTGACGGAAAACATTGTGGTCTCTCACAGACACACACAGCGCAGCACTCAGCCCTCGTCTCTGTAACAGCCTCTGTTCCAAACGTAGTGTAATATTCTGCTTCAATCCATATTTGTTGGCATTTGGTCTTCAAAACAACATTTTCAAAACGGTCAACAAGCGGTTGCTCTCCGGCTCGCCAGCACACAAAGGGAGGCACCACCGGTGTCATAGGGTCTGCTTAGCAACATTCCTAACACTATAATTACATCTATATCACCACAATAAATATAATCATGATTTGTCCCATCTTTGTAGGGTGCTGACATTATAAAATGTGTTTCAGACAGTCAAAGCTTAATTCAAAAACATCAATGAAGTGTTATTGTATTTCTCTATAAGGTGTGACACAAGAATTAAGAAGAAATAATAGGCACATAATGTAATTTCAACACTGTGATATATTATAACATCAGTTTTTTAGGAAGATTTTAAAATATATTTTAATGTTTTGCTTTGTATGATCTAAAAATGGCTGAAATAAAAAATGTGTAAGATAAAAAGGGGTATTATAATTGTTTAATCTGGTTGATAAATAATTGGCTTCAACCATTCTTGTCTAGATCAGTGCATTCTCAACTAGCGACTCACTTTTGGGACGCAGAACCGTTTTTCAGTCCTTTGCCTGAAAAAAAAATATAATCCTGTGCTTTTATTTTGAAGGGGATTTTTATGAAGCGGAGGGCCATCTATTCACACTCCCTTAACAATATTGGCGTTAATGCCTTGTAATGCCTAATATCAGCAGAGGATGACTGAAACTATCCCTCTGTCTAATGAACAACAACACGGTAGACGAATTGAAGCGTGTCGATGACATCACACACAGACCACAGCTCCACTTTAGGCAAGTGGTCATTCTGCATTACAAATGGACGAATCTACAGACATACAAACAAAGCAGTTTTACTGGTTACGTGAAACATGTGTGGACGGGACTTACAGGAACAATTCTCTGCACAAGAGAGCTCCTACTACTACGGACTGCAGAGGGACATGTCAGCTCAGTTTCACTTTTTCATACGGTAAATACATTTGAGGAAGTTGAACATTTTCCCTGATTTGGCATGTCATTAAGGGGTGGATGGTGGGTCCCGCAGCCAGTCGAGTTGAGAAACCACTGGTCTAGATGTTGTGAAGAATGATGAACACTTGTTGGACTTTAGGGGATGGAACTCAATGTGTTCCCAATTGGGGCCCGGTCAGATGGCCACGAGAGATTCAATCAAATCATTATTGTATTGTACATTTTAAAATACAACAAAGGTTGCCCAAAAGTGCTGCACATACAGTAGATAAGCAGTCATACAATCAAAGACTGGATATTAATAACAGTAAGTGATATTAAAAATCAAGACAAACTGACACATATCACACAAAAGGCCATGTTAGATCAAAGGTGATAGGCAGGAAAATAAATAGGTTTTAAATGGCTTTTGAACATTGGAAAGTGTGAATGACAACCTAATATGACGGGGAAGGTTGTTCCAGAGCTTAGGGGCAGCAACAGAGAAGGACCGGTTGGCCAGGTTGTCATTTTTGTTTTCGGAACAACTAAAAGCTGTTGCCGAGAGATCTTATGTGAGCGAGGTGGGGTAAGGGCTGCAGCAGTCAGACAGATAGGACTGGGGCGGTGCCATTTAAACATTTAAACACTTAAAACAAAAAACATTTTAAAATGAATTCTGTACTCTACTGTAGCCAATGAAGGGATTTTAAGATCGGTGAAATGTGTTCACTCCTGCGTTGTACCAGTTAAAAGTCCTCGCTGCAGAGGTTCTGCACCAACTGAAGGGACGTGGATAGAAGTTTTTTGCCGATTCAGCATACAAAGGAATTACAATAGTCCAGGTTTGAGGTGATAAAAGCATGAATAACTTTCTCCAGCGTCTTTTGAGGATAGAATGGCTTTTTGACCTTAGCTAAGAGTCTTTGCTGAAAGCAGTTGACTTTGACCACGGAGGAGGACTTGAGGTCCAATATAAAAGATAATCCAAAATCACCCCAGGAGTTTTAGACTAGGAATTGCAGTGGGTGCCATGAGGGCCAGACACATGAGGGATTGTCCGGTATAGCAGCTGAAAGGTGGGAGGAATTATTAGCATGATCTCTGTTTTACCTTCATTGAGGCATAGAAATGTAACGAGAGCCAGCTTTTGACATTAATGAATTAATTGAGGCAGTTCCAGATTTGAGGGAAGGTATATTGATGTCCGTTGGCATAGAGGTGATAAGAAATAGTTGTGTTTCTGGAAAATTAAAAAAAAATTAATCAAGTAAAGCAAATGGCGGGATCTCCGGCATCAGCAAATGAGTAAAAGGTCGTTAAAACTTTTAAAGGAGCAGATCTCAGTGCTGTGAGACGTTCTAAAACCAGATGAAAAACCATCACAGATGCCGTATCAAGCTGATAAAGATTGAAGCTGTTGAAATACAAACTTCTCAAAGAAAAGGCAAAGTGGATATTGGTCTGTAATTGATGGGTCAGAGGGGTTCCAGATTAGGTATTTGATGAGAGAATTACTGTTGCATGTTAAAATAGACTGGGACTGAACCAGAAAACTTTTTATAATTGACAGATGTAGGTCCAATTTCAACAAAAACTGCTTGAAGAGACATGAGGGGATGATGTCAGAGTGGGCACATTGTGAGTTTGGTAGTGATCAACAATTTTAGTGAAAGCTGTGAGGAAACGTGCTTAAATGGTCCAACACAACAGAAGAAGTGGGATAATTACCTTGTGATCAATGTAGTGTGGATGTAACACCAGACCTAAGTTTTGAGATTTTGGTCTGGAGATCCTAAGAAAAGGTGTCGCACTTGTCGGAGACATACTTAAACACGTCACAATCGGGTGGTGATAACAGAGTTAATGTGTTGAGAGATTTTGTTGGCCTGTGGCAGTGATTTGCAATTAATGTCAGGAGAAGTAGCTATTTCTAACTGACTTAACTGCATTCTGGTAGTTAGTGAGTGAATTCCTTAAGATTTCAAAGGACACATGGAGCCTGTCCTTTCTTCCATTTTCTCTCAGCCCTCCTGCACTTTTGCCTGAGCGCCTGAGTGGCTTAATTTAACCAGGGTTGATGGGCCTTTCAGTTGGGGCAGTAGACCTCAGAGGGGGCTACAAGAATTGCAGAATCAAGGAGTCTAAACATTTATTTTGGATTTGATTTGGTCCGCAGTCTAGGTCATATCAGTGTTGCCAGGTCTATCTGTATAAGATAGACTCTATGTGAAGATGATAATCATGGACTTGGGACCTGTAGGTATCATGCCGAATGCAAAGTCTTCAGCATGTATATGCATTGTTGTGATACATATAGACTATATGGAGCATGTGTCATGTTCATAGGGTGCTCTATTGGTAAAGTATCTCCCGATAGAAACAGCTTACTGTAATGGCCATTTTTTGTTGCACAGTGTCGCGCGAACACGCTCTAGTCGCTGGCGAGGAGGCCAACTCCCATGGCAACAGTCCACCAACAACATTTTTGAGAGGCTAATATGGCGGAGCCCAGGATGGACAAACTCAGTGTCACCTCACGTAGAAGAGTTTTTATCATCAACATAGATCTCGTACGGCGTCCAATGTATTGCTCAGGTGAAATATTCAATGTGAGTTAGTCAAGCTGGGAACGTTATCTAGCGTTTGATGAATTCAGCAGTTAACGCTAACTTTACATGGTGTGAGCCATAGCGTACCTGATTGTCATTCACGTAGCCACCACACGTTTGTGGACAACTTGGCCTAGCAGCACTGATTAGTTCACGTATTCGGCTTTTCTCTGCAGTGTTTGTCTGAAATGTGGTCGGACAGACGGAGACTGAGAAGAGGAGGAGGAGAGGGTGAAAACGCGAGCTTTTCACGTTGTAGGAACTGTTTCTGGCAAATATGACGTGGACATTCCATATGTCCTGGAGAGTATGTAGAAGTAACAGTTAGGCCCGTCCCTTCTTATAAACTGTGTAGTCGGTCCACTAGTCACTGCCAATCGACATTATTGATAATATAATATGTCATTTTGAAACACGGCGCACAGCAGATGCAGAACGAAAACATGACAAACCAGTAGTGCCTTATTCCTCTCGTGCGTGTTTTGAATGTGCATCGGAGGGAATGTAAACAGCAATTAAAACCATTCAAAATGTGTGCTTAGTGATGGCTCGTAATCAATTTGGCTTGACTTAAAGTCTTGTTTGCATTCAAGCAATCCGAACAGGGGACTGAGCTACTTGAAAGCTGATGGACTGCGACGTGTCATCTACAACATTACCCAGCATGCTGAGCAGGTGGACGAAGCCCTCTGGGCCGTTCAGGTCCAGTTCTGTCTGGGTTTACACACTTCATTGTTCGTTATCTTACGATGTTCACACTTTTTCATGGGGACTACAACTGCACCTACAGTAGTAGGCCAACATAGGTTTGGTGTTTAATATTCAATCAAAATTAATATGATCCTATCCTCTCATGATTCATTGAGGTACTGTTTGTCTTTATGAGAGTGACATTCTTGACTTTGACTTTTTTAAAGTTCTTGGTTTATACTTTGATACTTAATAAAACTGTCCTGAAATTAAATAACTCATGCTGTACAGTGTCCATCATAGTAGGAGCTGCAGGCATGTAGCTACTCTTGTTTTATTTGCCATAGTGGCTACATGACTATTTTCTATAATATAAACTATTGGCTGCTCAATGTCTGTTTTTAGAACAACTACTACAATCATTACTATATCATACTTCCAGTCCTGGGATCAACATCAGTCTAGTTCTACACCATGATGACCCTGACTGTGCTTTCTATTCTGACTAGTTATGACATAGCTGATGCTTTTATTATCTATCTTCTGTATGTTTGAAAATAGCCTCGGAATAATCATGGTTTTTACCTAGAGAAACCTCTTACCAATAAGGCCCCAAATTAATGGAAACCGTCACAATAAAATGTGGCATGTCGTGACAGAATAGTTCCATAATTAATTATTTAGGTAATTACCGCTTGTGTTGTATTTGTAGCTCTCCACAATGAAATGGGCCGTTTTCTGGATCAAAGATGTTTCATCCTCGTCTCCACAGTGATGACCTGGGCGTGCAGCAAGCAGTCGATCCTGTAATGTGACACAGTACACACCTCGAGCTACTCTAAATCCTATCTGTTTGTGCTAACATGAATCACGGTTTTATTCCTCTATACAGATTGTAATGGAGGTATTTGTGCTATTCATGCATTTATTTGTTTTTATCTCTTGGATTAAAATGTGCCTATTATCTCCAGGTTCATATCATGTAGATATCCTCTTTAAAACATGTAAGAGGATACCACAGAGTATCTTCCCTCACATTTTTTTCTGATCAACAGCCAAAAAATGATCACCTTATTTAAGTATAGCTGCAGATCTGATCCTCACACTATAACAGCTAGTGTTGGTATTGTTTTTGATAAATTGTTAATACATTCATATGTTTTTCTGTCAATAATAAGGCATGATATTTTTTATGAGCCATAAACTTCCACTCGGTCACATGCTGTCTGTTGGTCAGGACACTTGGCGTAACTGTCTAACGGCACTGGTAGCCCAGCTCACGGTCGCAGTCAACACGTGGTTAACATTTTGAATTCCAAACAGAACATTGCAACAATTTGGTTTAAAAATACTACGTCTGCAAGTGAAAGTGAAACTACATGATGTGACACAAAGACAAACGGTTGTTGGTTTCACATGGGACACAACAGTCCTGTGTTTGTTTGATCCTCCCACCCTGTGTGGCTATTTTTGGTCTTTATACTACTTCATCACACTCCCGGAGCATTTTTATCTCCATGTCTAATAATGACCCGGATGGGTTTACATCGTAGAAACTTGTGTAAGCCAGTGCGCCTCATACAGACGCTAACTGGTCTCTTGTGGGCTGCAACAATCTGAGTAACTCAATATGTTTTTATATATACATTTTTTTTACAGTAACCCCCCATTGAAATGCCATTACAGTTCTCTTTTAACAATGTCCCAGCTCTGTTTACTCACTAGCGCTGGTCAAATCAGATGTATGTTGAGTTGGATACATCGTTGTGTTGTCTGCGTTGTGGCTGCAGGAGTCCCTTTTCACTGATGAGATTTTCTGGGGAGAAAGCACATCCAACTTCAAACCCACATTGACCTGGAGAGAGGTGGTCAAAATAGGAAAAACTCTGAGCTTCAACTCCTTGACATTTTGTTGCAGGAGACACATGTGATGACAGGTATGGCTCTGACTGTCACATATATGGCTGTTGCTTTAGAAGAGGACATTGTTCTCTACATACGTGGTGGCGTCATGACTTCAGTACGGGATGGGAGAGCATGTCTTCCACTACTTATTCAAGGTGAGATTAGAGACAGCTGTAGGACTGTTGCTTTTTATCTCCTCAGTTATACAGACGTATGTCTGTCTATTTATCACTGAAACTGAAACACATCAGAGCTGATTCTGGCCCAGATCCAAATTATACCTAGTCTTATTGGGTCAAGTACAGCGTTACTGAGAACTGATTTAATTTAGTTTAGTCTTTGATGAAAATTTAGATTTCTCACATTTTAGTTGTTTTTTTTTGGTTTTAGTCAACAACAACATTTTTGGTCTAGTTATTGTCTGTGACCATGTGAGGCATTTTTTCTAATGTTTTTAATTACATCCTGCAACTAAGCCGACCAGTCTGTCAACAGAACTACTACGTGTCCGTTTGGATGTATAACCTACCGAGGCTCAACACTCGACAGTAGGGTCCGTTGTATTTCCTCAGGTCAGTTGTCACGTCTATATGAAAGAGCCACTAGTGTTGGGAACTACGGTCTATGAGGGAGCTGGATCTTATGCTCCATTCTTTTCCATCTTTTCATTTTTATTTTTGCCATAGTGCTACAAAGGGCAGCAAATTTTTCCATTTTGTCAATATAGAAAAATAAAACATTTCAATTTTGCTGTGACATATTTCATTTCAATCAGGAGAGACAAGTGAATGATTAGTAGTTAACGTTTATTATGATAGATGATGCGTTCATGAGTTACACATCATATGATGTGGCGCTTGAACTCGACGGGGAGATTTGAGATCGGTTGTGATTGCCCAAAATATGAATTCCCCCGAGAGTCAGACACTGGTGGTGGTGGCTGAGGGTTCTGTGGAGTTGGCTGAGGATGCTGGATGGGAGGCTGAATCTGCGATGACAGATGGTCGTGGGGAGAGGAGGGTTGCACAAAACTGCAGCTGGGACAACTTGAAAAAGGAGACAGCAGCAGCTGCAGGCTAACGATGAGGGAGTGACGCTGTGCTATTGGCCTGGATGCAGCCCAGGCTAGTTAACAGCTGATAGCATGTATGACGCCTCTGACAGTGACAGCCGGAATGTGAGAAAGTGCCGCTGGTGTTGGAGTCGATAGAGGAGAGAGAGAGAGAGAGAGAGAGAGAGAGAGAGGAGAGAGAGAGAGAGAGAGAGAGAGAGAGAGAGAGAGGAGATGAGAGAGAGAGAGAGAGAGAGAGTGAGAGAGAGAGAGAGAGAGAAGAGAGAGAGAGTGAGAAGAGAGAGAGAGAGAGAGAGGAGAGAGAGAGAGAGAGAGAGAGAGAGGAGAGATGAGATGAGAGAGAGAGGAGAGAGAGAAGAGAGAGAGAGAGAGAGAGAGGAGGAGAGAGAGAGAGAGAGGAAGAGAGTGAGAGAGAGAGAAGTGAGAGAACGGAGAGAGGAGAGAGAGAGAGAGAGAGAGAGGAGGAGAGAACGAGAGAGACGGAGAGGAGAGAAGTGAGGAAGGAGAGGAGAGGTGAGAGAGAAGAGGAGAGATGAGAGAGAGTGATCTACAAGTCCTAAGCGTGCAAGGATAGTCTTCCTGGACTGAAGCTTATGCTAGAACTTATTTTCTGGCTATCGTCTTTGTCTCTGATTAGGAATTAGAGTCACACATTTCCTTATGGTGCAAAGAGACAGAATATTCTTTACTCTGATGGTTGAAGAGTCTTTGAAAACCTCAGAACAGCAGTATACTCCTGGGGCTATTTATTTTTCATAGAAACAGGCATAGCTGTGAGACACAAACAGTGGTGAACACGTGTTCTGCTGCTCTTTCTTCATGTTGCTGCCAGTGTTGTCTTGTCATCTATCTGTTCAGGTTTATTTTGGATTGGGATATAAGTAGGTGCGGGTCCCTTTTCAGATTCTGTCTTTTTCTCTAAGTTGACGTTGGCAAATGGAGGAGCTTGGATTCAAGACACATTTCAGACTGATCTGACAGTAAAGATCACCTCCATTATCATTTTTGGAAATTTCGGTACATTTACACCAAACACGTTTCCCATAAATATGGCTATTGTGACTCTATCGGAGTTTATTGTGCTGACTTTCACTCACCACCTCCGTTTTTTGTAGTACGGGGAGCCTCTCACGCGAACAACCTACATCGGGGAGACCTGTGCAAGCTCCTACGCATTTACCTGACATTTTACATGATTCCATTTCACATTAGCGAACGTTTGTCTCCTGAGTCTGACCAAAATGTAAAATACCCGAAAAGAAGCCTCTCTGGACATGCTCATTATGCTAACTGCATAGAGGAGCTACATCCAATACCATTAGTAATGTTGGATCAAAGTGGGCAAGAAAATGAACAAACCAGATGCCTGGTGTTTATCTCAGGTGGGACGCTTTTAAATGTTGTTAATTGCTTATCTCACGACATGGAGGTGTCGACCTAACCTCAGATGTTTTTCCGTCGCAAATGGTTGTCCCCGTGAAGACCTTGAGCCTGAATACCACTACCTAGCAGGCCCCATCACAAACAATGTGATATGTGTAACTAATTATAACAATCTGTATTATTAGACATCGTGGCTAGGACAAGAACATGAGATACCTGTCTTTGGAGACGGGACAAACATTGTCCCCACGATTCACATCAGTGACCTGGCAAGGTTGGACATATACGTTTTTTTTCTTGATAGCTTTGAAAAATGATGAGGTTATAGATTCCACAGAGCCCTGCTTTGCAAAAAGTTGTAATAACTCTGATCTTTATTGACTTCATTCGGTGACATATACATTAGATATAAAGTAAATATTTATACAATGTGATTTCTTTCTGTTTAAGTGTGATTCAGAATGTGATTGAACATCAGCCCGAGCCGTATTACCTTCTAGCTTTAGATTCTTCCAACAATACCTTGGAGGACATTGTGAAGGTGTGTATAGCAACTGATTAGACATGGATTAGAAGCCGATTATGTAAAAACAGAATTAGTTTATAATAAACTTTATTGTTTTACACAAATGACAAATCAGTTTTACACAAATATCAGGTTTTATCACATTTGTGATAGAGTAAACTCAAATGCTTGATCTGACTTTAAGGTGATGTAATGATATGTGAGTTTTCTCTCCAACAGGCAGTTGCCTCTATAATTAGACCAGGGAAGGTCCAGAAAAGGCCGTTTGAGGAGGCCTTTCTCACTAAGGACTTGAGTGTATGTCGTACTAGTTTAAAATACACTTTACTGCAATGCTCAGGAGATTTTGTTTTTATGTAATGTTTAATTGCTGTTGACCTAGAAATGAGAGCTGACTTCTTCCCAGCTCAACATTTTATAAAGCCTTAAAAAAACAGTGCAGCATTTATAGAGATCCAAGTATTTGCTTTTGTTTCTCTGGTAGCGAGATGAGAAGATGGATATATATCTAATGTTTGTATGTTGCTGGAGGCTGCTTGTTTCAGTCTTTATGCTAAGCTAGGCTAACCTCGTCCTGACTCCGGACTCAACACACAGACGCTAGGTTGATATACATCTTATCATCTCACTCGGAAATAAATAGGGGATGAGCTTATTTCCCAAAATGTTTAATTATTCCTTTAAGCTCTCTTGACGTATGTCTTCCCCTGACAGACAATGGAAATCGATTCCTTGCTTGTCAACCTACGCATGGAGGCTGTCCATATCAAGGAACTGTTCTCTATCAACTGGTTGTGTGAGACTGGTCTGGTGGACAACATAGAGCTGGTGGGAGAGGAATACCAGAAAGCCAGGGGACTACTGGTAAAGCAGACGCATGTCCCAGTCCCAAGAATTCGCTAGTGTTAAAAATATGAACTGTTTAAATCATAATGAAATGGATAAACTATATAAAAACTTCAAAGATATACAGTTGCTACTTGTTCTAGATAACCCATGTCAGTGTGTTCTCTCCAGCCCATCCGCCTGTGTGTATTGGGGCCTCCTGCAGTGGGGAAGAGCACGGTGTCTCGACAGATCAGTGAATACTATAAAGTCCAATACATCACACTGAAGGAGACCATCTCTGAAACCATCTCACAACTGGTGAGCTTCTCTAAGGCACATACACACACACGCACTAGTGTCGCTGTTAACTTTTGGCAGCTATTTTAGGTTGCCTTAGCTTTAGACCAAAATGCTTAACAGTTTGGTCATTTTTATCCCTAAAACGATTTAGTCCAGTTTTAGTAGACAAAAAGTAATTACATTTTCGTCAACTTTTCAGTTATTAAAAATGCAGTCCTCCTGACTGTGCTCAGTAGTGATGGGCGGTTCAGTCGCACCCACCTGGCTGTTATAACAGCCAATCAGCCAACATGCTGAAATATGCCTTCATCAACCACCCGAACCAGATCCAATCCGCAAAATGTATGCATTACAGTAGCATAATAGTCAGGACTGTGGACTGAGACAAGAACGACAGAGCTTGTGTACTGTGTTTGAGAGAGAGAGAGATATATATAGAAAATATAGAGAGATCATAGAGAGATCTTAAAATGTCATTTTAGTCTAGTCAACTTTTTTCGTCAACAGTTTTACATGTTGATATCACAATTTGTGCCGTCTCGTCTTAGTTATGAACCAAAACAATTTGTTAACAAAATTTACAGTGGCTATTGTTAACTAAACACCAATGGACATACATTTCCTGTACATGTCTTTCAATGTCCTAACAATTCCATCTCTAGGAAGATAATGTGAGGAATGCTGATCCAGATGCAGAGGATGAGGACGCAGAGGCCAAGGAGCTTCTGAACAGCTTGAAGGACAGTATGGAGCAGAACGGAGGTACAGACTGTGACAACCAGGGTTCACCCGCCCTGTACCACCTGCATACACCCCCAGAAAAAATCACTTTGTCTGCTGTCCTCACTGATTAGTCATTGGTTCGCGTCAGCGTTAAATCCCCGTCTTTATCTGCAGTGTCAGTTTGCAGAGAGCAGTGCAGAGACAACCTGAGCTGAACTTAGTTATATTTGAGGGGAGAAAGTTCTATTATGATATCTTAGTTTCATTATGGGAAGTTTTGATCTTTTTTTTTTTTACTGTCTTTAACAAGTCTCCCAACTTTATGAAAGTGCAATACTAAATCATTGGAATGCCCCTTTAAGATTATTCTTCCACAGTGTAATGTCAACTTCTTTGTCCGTTAGGTTTTTTGGATGACCAGCTGTTGATGAAGGTGGTGAGGAATAAGCTGATGTCTAATCCATGCAGAAAACAAGGTTTTGTTCTGGATGGCTTCCCCAAGACATATGAACAAGCTCAAGAGCTCTTCTATGGTGAGACGCTGACACATAGCTACTACTACACTACTGCATACACTCAGTATAACTATACATACATAAACATCTGTATGTTTTCATGTTTAGCTGAAGAACATGAATCAGAAGACGGAGCATCCCAGATGTCTTCATACAGCAAGAAGATGATGCCAGGTCTGTGTGGTGGTATTTTCCATGTTGAACGTGCTTTTAGACCATGTAGCAAACACAAGTACAAGCTACGAATATGCTCTTTGCGATACAAAGTGTCCAGAGTTGTAGTATTTGAAATGGTTTCCTTGTGTGTACCACAGAGTTTGTGTTGTGCCTGGACGCGTCAGACGTCTTCCTGAAGGATCGGGTGATGATGCTGCCTGAGAGGCTGGTACGGGAGCACAACTACGAGCAGGAGCACTTCCTGCGACGACTGGCCAGATACAGAGGGAACAACGAGGAGGAGGAAACTGTTGTAAACTACTTTGATGAGCTGGACATCACCCCTCTGTACCTGGGTAATCCATGACGCATGACTACGTTTTGCATTTTTTAAGCCTTGAATTTCAGATAGGTGAAATAACGAATAGACTCGATTTTGGTCCGCCAGTTTTATGTCCCAACTGGTTTTCAAACTAACTGGTTTCTGTAAGCTTACGCACATTGTATTCATCTAACAGCAGCAGTTGTGGTCTGCCTGTGTCACCACATCTGTCACAAGTTCACAAACTATTACTGGAGAATGTCAAGCTGCATCTCATATCAACTGCTGCCAATATGATTGTAAAGGTGAGCACTACATCAAAGCCACCGACGAAAAATCGTGTTGAGCTGGATTCAATGTCACGAGAGCAAAACAGCACATTTTCTAGGGCCACCTGAGTTTTCATATCTGCTTCCAGTCACTTATTAATAAGTTATGTCAATAAATAAATAATACACAATGAAGAAATATTAGATCATATTTTCATATTTCAATAATAATTTCACTTTAAAATGATAGCAGACAACCTCAGAGAGTCACTCAGACAATATCAGGAAATTCTGCCGTCTAAAATGTCATACACATGCTGTGTTTTCTCTAAATTCAGATGAGTTTACTACACAGATCAGCTGAATGTGTATGAACATACGCATTAAATGGTTAAATCAAGTCGTCATGTTATTTTAGAGAAAATACTGAGATATATATCTTATCACAGCATTGTTCAAAAATCTCTAGATAGTATTTATAAGCCATATCGACCAGCTCGGGGGGGCTACGGTGAAAGTTTAGCGTACAGCGTGTCGTACAATGCACTTCTCAGAAACAAATATAATGAATGTTACACACGTTATATACCAGTTAAAGAAGAGATTCTGGGCAACAATATCCTGCAAACATAATTCTACACAACTAATATAATCAACTAGACGATGTACCACAATATCACGTATTTTTCGCCATGACTCGGCGAGCTACGCACTCCGGACAAAGCTACGAACACAAATCTAAAAGCTAACACGGACGACCAATACATCAGAAAGCACGAGAATTCGACACAGATTCCAGAGATATCTTCCAAATGTCTCTCTGTGAAACCATTACAGAGATACAGTCAACAAGCACCAGAACAACAAACCGCTTCTCCGCTAATAATCATAAATGCTCCTCACCTTTACGCTGAATCATGAAGACAAAGCCATAATTTCCCGGTCCTGGAGGTAAAAAAAACTGTTCTACGTATATCCTGTGTGTTTTTTTAACTGTTTCCGTGATGACAGGGGGCTTTTATAAGGCAGGGTACGAGGGTGGGACGATTTGACTTTCGGCGTATCAAATTTTACGCTCCGCGAGGGACGGTGCGGTTTTGATTTTGACTGGCTTAACGATTCTGTCACTCAACATCACGTTATCCCTACTCAATTCTATAGGCTCTGAAGCGTCGAAGGAGGGCTCATTGACTGAAATCGACCAATGATAGGCTGAGATAGGCCTCCATAGACACAGAGCAACTGGAATTCAGACGAGAAAATCCCATGGATGAGAGACAGAAACAAACTCAGAGAGGATCCAGGCTCTCAAAATGATGCCAAACTGCTGTATTTGGATGTATTGAACACTATTAGTGAAAAAAAAGTGAAATATATCGTTATATAGTATATAAAATTACAATGGAACAGCTGGTTCCAAAAAGGCAATTTGGCTGACCTCTCTGTAGTAAAACCTCTCTAATTTTGTTCTGCTTCACTTTATCAAAGTCAAAATTTGCAGAGAGACTCTTCACATATTGTGCTATGATTTGGGAGAGGTTTTAGGCTTGGAGCTGCATCATTCCAAAGAAATAATAACAATAAAAGTGCTTTTTTTTCAGGCGAACCTGAAACTTTTCAATTTGAGCTGTGTGCCATCTTCATTTACTCTTAACCAGTAATGCCCCAGTCCCACCGAAAGCCGGATATACTACGGATGTCCCCGGATCACCCCGTATCACCCCGGATAAAAAGAGGTGAGATCCGGGGTGATCCGGGGTGTCAACTAGCTCCCGTTTCATCACAGATTAACACGGTTATACTACGGTTACGCTACGGTTCATCCCGGTCCTATGATTTCAACCCGGATGCACTACGGTTCAACGCCGCCCCCCTCTCCATTGGCCACGGATCACCCCGGATGTTAGTTGTATGTCCGGCGAGCCGCTCGTCTTCCCGGATACGGCACGGATGGCCACGGTTCACCACGGATGGCCACGGTTTTACTACGGTTCATCACGGACCCCCCCGGATCGTCCCGGACTGACTACGGTTTCACTACGGTTCCACTCCCGGATGACCCCGGATCTGATCCGTAGTGTATCCGGGGACATCCGTGCATACATCCGGCTTTCGGTGGGACTGGGGCATTACATATACACGGATATTTACATATCTGAACACATTTCACAAGTGTTACCTTTATTATAACATCAAAATTATTCAAATAGACCTTGTAGTTAGAGAAATACACTCTTTTTAGTATGGGTATGCAATTTTCGAGCAGAGGCCTAAAAATAGGGCTAGGGCCACCGTGATGAGGGCCAAATACAACACGTTTGAAGTAAATGATTAGAAAAGCCTTTCACTGACAGATATTTTCATCATATCATCAAACCTCACTATTTTCCTTGTCGTCCTCCCCAGAGATCACCACTAGCGATGAACCTGACTGCCTGCTGCTGATGCAGAAGATCTTCGACACGGTGGGCCAGCCCAGGAACTACGGCCTCGCCAGCCAGGAGGTGGAGGAAGAGGAGAGGAGGAAGGCTGAGGAGAAGATGAGGAGAGAGGCCCAGGAGAAAGCTGAGGAGAGGAAGGAGGCAGAGGAGGCCAAACACAGGGCTGCACTCTGGGAGGAGTGGGTAGGTACTGGGAGGAGAGCTGGGGTCTGGTTATTGGGATGTTGTTTGAAGAAGGATATGTGATGCTTCACAAACGTACCAAAGCTGATATTACACAAGTTGCAGGCATTAGATGCAGGTCAGGCCGCGTGTCGTATAAAAGGACTCTCAACTTATTAGGTTTTACCAAGGCGTGGTCTTCCTCATTGGATGGAGTTTGCTCTGTTGTGAACTTGGGTCTAGATGTGCACAACATGTATTCACCAGACAGACGCAGCAGTGTGCGTGTCACATTAAGCGTTTGCAGTTTGAGTCTCTGTCCTCATCTATATCCATATAAGGGAGGATGTGGCTCATAATATGGGGAGACATGTTTAACAAAGGCTGATAATGTATTCTGCTGGAATTGTTGAGGTCATGCAACTGTTAGTTTAGTGGGGAAAATTCAGACTAGGCTAAAACATAGCGCAGATGGGATTTACTCAAGGAAAGCTGTAGTGGGTGATATTAACATGAATTAAGGTATTAAATGTATTCATGAAAATCAGTTTTTAGAAACAAATGAAGCTATAATGCTATTATGAATGAAGACAATATCTGGTCGCTGTAACACAAAGAGAAGGTGGACAAGGATCAAACTGGAATTTGAACATGACCTTCTGTGAACTATAACATCTCCAAAGGCTGCAACTGAACTTTTCTTTGTTTTGTTAAAGGAACAGTGTGTAACATTTAGGGGGATTTATAGGCAGAAAAGGAAGATCATATTCATAACTATATTTTTAGTTCATGTGTCTGAAACTAAGAATGTTATGTTTTATTTAGCTTAGAAAAAGTAATTAATATCTAGGGAGCGGGTCCTCTTCTACGGAGTCTGCCATGTTGCACCATCATGTTTCTTCAGCAGCCTAGAACGGACAAAGTGAACACTGGTTCTAGATAGAGCCTTTCACACTTTTACATTACCTAAAGGTAGGGATGCGTACCGAAACTCTGTATTACACAGGCCGGAGTAGTTATCAATACTTTAGTACTTTTTAATGTAATTTATTATCACGCTGCAGCGAGCATCTCCTCTGCTCTTAGTCTATAGTCTGGGCTGAGCTCCTCCAACTACTACGCTTCGTGCAATAAAACATTCTGTTTGTGAACTGTGGGTTTCCTATTGAGCACTTATTGTGTAATACATTGAGAACCGAGAGAGACGGATCCTATGTAGGGTGGACTAGTACACAGAAATATATTGCGTCAGTTCTTTGCAATGGCAACAGTGCACATGAAAATGTCCGCCGCGCTGATCATCCTGCTATGTTGATGTGAATGTGAATGTCTGTTCTACTCTCATTCTATTTCTATGTCTTAACTTATAGAGTACACATGCATTAGGTACTGGAATGAGGAGACAGAGGGGACATCGTTTGTTGCACACAATATCCAAAATCCTTCAACTGAATAGGAGGTTACTCCTTTAGTGGTCTTTTTTCGCTTATTATTGCAGTTGCGCCCATCATTTCTGTCAGTTCTGACAACATCCTACTCACCAAAGTAAAAGCAAGGAAACAAGAGCCTGTGGTCAATCAGAAACATAGTAGACACATTTATCTAGAAAAAAAGCAGGTGAACAGTAAAAAGATGAGACATCAACCACAGTTTACAAACCAACTCACGGCTCCAACTTTGTCATTCTGTATTTCATATGCAAGGATGGATTATTAGCAACATTTCAGGAGCACTCACTTTCATATCTACCTCTAAATAAAGTGGTAGATATGAAATATGGCTAAACTGTCTGATTGTCCGTCTGCTCACGAGCTTGAGATCTCAGCTATTATTTTGGTGAGTACAATGTTATTATTACCAAACAAAACTGAAGACTCAAGTTGTACTAAACCAGTGTATCATTCACGTGTTTGATAGAGAACCATGTTTGATGTGTTTGAATATTAGATTACGTGTATTAATGATGCATTAATGTGTCAGACTAAGAGTTTGGAGGAGGTGATGCAGCAGGAGGAGGTGCTGGAGGCTGAGTCGGTCCCCATGAGGAACTACCTGATGGAGCATGTCATGCCCACTCTGACCCAGGGCCTGATGGAATGCTGCACAGCCGGACCACAGGACCCCGTGGACTTCCTGGTATTACCCTTAGCACTGGTATTAACTCATTCTTATCATGTCTTCTTGGTTTTGATCACAATCATCTCTTTTGGTTTGACTTGTTCCAGGCGGAGTTCTTGATGAAGAACAATCCCTTCAACTACTGAAAGTGGAGGTCATTTCCTCTCGTTCTACCTGATGCAAATACAAAACAAACAAAATAAACTGGAAAAAAAACCTGGAGTCTTGTCACTGTACTTCAGCCGTCACACGCCAAGTGTCCCTCTGTTCATGCTGGGATTTTGATTAGATTTGATTTGTAAGTGGCCCATTCTCCTGCCCCTCTTGTATTTACACACAGCTTTGTTTGGGCTCTTGTGTGCCGTGCCGGCCATTACTTAAAAGCCCTAGAGAAAAGGAGATGAAAGTGTGCATGAAGCCAAAAGCTAAATAGGAAGTTAATTTGCGTAATGAACTTGGTAAACTCCAAAGTAGACACGCTCGGGTCATAATTGCTTTGATTTGGCTTCAGATATCCAGGAAGGATTACAAATGGCTGCTAATTTGCCTCTCTCTCATGTTGCTACTCGCGACTCCAAAGTGTACATAATTGCTACAGAACACCAAATTATTTCATTGTACGTACTGAATCACCACACGGGGAAATGAATTGAGTTTATTTGGGAAACATTGTGACTCGAGCCGACGATTGGACTGCACCATCTGTGGGTCCCAGCTACAAACACGACATGGAGAGTTTCCTGAAAATGAAATATGGTAATACAATATTTTCATAGTCTCATGAGTTCTAAAACATGGAGCAGATATTTAATTTTCTATCTCAGTGAGCATACATTTGACAACACCTCTATGTTCAGTGGGGGAGGAAGAACTGAGATCGTTTACTGAAGCCAAAGTAATACCACAGTGACAAAAATACTCCAATTCAATTGTTCTTTCTGACTGAAACTGATATTAACATTGTAGTTGTGAGAGCAGCGATGGGGTGCGGAGCCGGACTGGGTCGGCTGGGGGGTGTCGGCGTCAACAAGAGAACGAGATGTCTGGTCTCCCGACTCCGCTTATTACCGTCTTAAGTGCACCTCATACACGAACCCAGGACGCTCGGTGACACTGATGGCAGCGGTGTTTCTTATGCACCGACTACGGACCACTACGACTATTTTACGCTTCGGTGACTGTGAGTGTGCACTTTCTTAGCTTAGTTTAGCGGTCTCCGTTTAGCTAGCAGGCTAACTCCGCGGCACTTCATAGAGAAAAGCGCGCTGGTTCAAGTAGGATGTTGAAGCCCAGCTCAGGGCTGTTCGGCAGACGGTCGGCCAGCAGGGAGATCCATGTGGACCTGCCTGCTCCGTTTCCAGAGTTTCCTCGGCTGGGTGAGACAGTTTGTTACATTATTTTGAAAGTCCGTTGCTCACTGGCAGCGGTGGAGGGTCCGTGTACGCTTTAGTCATCTGTTTTACCGTTCATTCGGAAAAAACTAATTACGGAAATACCATATTCTCGTTTTTCGTTTCAAACCAGAAAACGGAAATGGGCGGTCGTATTTCCGTTTTTGGTTCTGAATTCAAAAACGGAAAACTAAAGAACCAGAGTCAAATAACGAGCCGTATTTCGTTTTTGCAAATCCCTTTTTTGTTTTTTTCCTTTAAAACGAGACGCAGAGCACAACAGGTAACCCGGAAACAAGAATATTTAAAAAAAAAAGTGCAGGCAATATAATGACCTTATGCAAGAAATAAATAAATACATCTCGGCCGATGGGAGTGTGTTAGCATCAGTAGTTGACTACATGCTGTTTAATATTCATGTATCAATGTACACAGCAATGATCAACTTTTCGATTAATCGGTGTATTGTTTGATTACAGTTCGTAATATAGTTTAACCAAAGTCATTTTTGTGTTCACAGAAATGTTGCTGTTGGCACTGATATTTGTTTGTCCACTGTATTGTGCTGTTGATTTAGTGAACGCAGTGTAGCCTGTAAATGTCCCCACTGCGGGACTAATAAAGGATTATCTTATCATATTTTAGGACAAGCAAAGTAAGTGTTCACCTTTCTACCACTAGATGGCAGTATAAGTGTGTTTAAACCATAGATTTATTCATATTTACCTGTGTCTTTGTTAAGTATCTAGGTTATTGATACAGATTAATTTAATGTTGATTATTTCATCTGATATTTGATGTTCATGGTTAATTTACATTAGTTGTATACATCATGTATTATATTTGTGTAATTTAAGAACTCAACATACCTACATGGAAGAGCCAGCATGTGTTGATCACGAGGCAATAAATAATGAACATTTAAAAAATAAAGATGTTTGGTTTATTCTTATTGAACATTAAGCCTAATTTACCTACCTCACTGATTTATTTGTCACACTTAAATCCTGAATTAAATGGTTAAACAGAAGAGGTCAAAGGGCCGAGATGAGAAGATATAATGTTGGTCAAATACTGTGGTCCAAATAAAATGACTTCAGTTTTATTGCCATTGAGTTACAGAAAGTTTGACTCTAGAATGTTTTCAATTTGTTTTCCTAATCTCAAAAGACAAGAGCAAAAACCAGATTAATTGGTTCTCTTTTCTTCTTTGCTGCCATGTTACCGGTCTCGTGACCCCTCAGATTGATCTCTGGAGCTGTGGGTGGATGCAGACCGTCAGACTGAATTGAGTTGGGAACCAATGCAACAGACTACCAGCTCTTTAGCATGTTGGACACACCAGCATGGCACTGTCTCGTAAAATTAAGTTCCCATCCAATAACACTGGTCTGCAGAAGACTGCTGTGGGAGGAGGGCTGTTTAAAACTGTTGAAAACTGCGACAATTCTAACAATTACTATACTTGCAGTTTCTGCACTTACAACCTGTTTACTATGCCGACTCTGACAATTATCAGAGTAAGTTGAACCCAAAATGAATGAATTAACTTGTCTTTTCCATTCAGTACAACATAGAAGCACATATGACTACATATTGATAAATGATAGAAAAACACATTAAGGCTATCATCATTAAATTTACACTAAATATATGAGATTACATGTAAAGAATATATCGATATCTGAGATCAAAACACTCTTAGCTCAATATAAGGAAATAAATCATCAAAGACAATGAAACTTAAATGAGGATAAATCATATTATCTTATATTAATAAAAAGTCAATTACATCTTAAGATAGCACTTCCTATGTGGCTATAGATTACTGCACTGTTGTTGTTTTTGCACAGTACCTTTTGAAAAGATGCCTGGAAGTCTGGAATGTGTCTGGGGACACTAGTTGTTGCACTATGACCATTAATTGCACTTTATTATGTTGTGCTATGCTCTATTGCACATGTTTTGTATGTCTTATGACATTTAGCTATTTTTCAAATATTTTAATAAAGAAGTTCATGTTTCAAGTTCAAGTACATGGAATCTTAGAAAATCCTTTTTTTTTACCGTGGTATCGAAATTGGCATCGAGAATCGTGTTATTTTACTGGTATTGGCACCGACTACTGAATTTTTGGTATCGTGACACCCCTAGTCCCTATATATCATTTTAACTTATTCAAAATTGTAACCACCAAAGTCATCAATATGACACACAGTATATGCTGCCACTTACCCTCCAGCCACCAATAGAACAATCTTTGATTTGCCAGGGGAAACAGCCTCCATTTGCACTTTGCTGTACTTTGCCAAGGAGAGCAGGGAACTTTCTTCGTAGATCAGACTCATATCACACATTTTCACTCTAACAGCGACAACAAAAACACTTCCTACACTATAGAGAACCTGCTTTGGGTTTTGATAGAAGAGATGTCTGATCCCCTTCCAATGGATGGTTTTCTTACACAACAACGCCACGCTTTGTAGGTTTTTTTATGCATCAGAGCTTCATATTTCTATGTTGTAAGCCAAGTTGTTTTTGGCAGACTTTTTGTTGAACCATATTTCACATGCAAACTTGAAAACAACAGACCACGGGGAGGCCCAAGATGACAGATGGGACCTTGCAGATCTCCAGTCATACTTGCAATTTTACATACAACTGTCAAGAAGGGCAACTAAAATGAAGCAAATTAGTTTTGGCACACACACACACACACACACACACACACACACACACACACACACAGCAGTGAAAGAAGTGAACGGATCTGTTATCTACAGAGCAGTCAAAGGCAAATCACTTTAATAGCAATTCCAAAATCTATCCTTGTGATAACAAATGTGTTCAAATTAACTGAAATAATAACCTTATTTGCGCTCTAAGCTAATGCAGCTAAATGCATGAGTAAGAGTAAATAACTTATCAGATCAGTAATTAAGTACACATTAAATTCAAATTGCACAGGACTGAGATCAAACTCATACACCACTGAAGTGAGAGTGCAGGCATTTGACTACAAAATCAAGCATGTATTTCCACCACACAAGGTCAGAGAAGGACACAAGACTTTCTGCTGTTCATCGACCATCAGTACTCTGTATTTGTGAACACATGTAATGCCAATCAGGAGCTGTTCTATTAAACAGGAGGCCTGTCAAGGTTGTGTAAATGTGGTGGTTGGTTTGGCCATTTGAAAGAGGGATAAAAAATGAGCTGAACTTGTGATTCTGTGTGTGGTATGTGAGCTAAAGACGGATGCCTAAGGCAGAGTTAACCTTGTGGCCATTTCAGTGTGTGTGTAATGAGCGTTGTCATGCGTGGATGTGAGTAGGATTCCTATCACACAGCCAGCTGTGGTATCAGCTACACTCTAAATCCCAGACAGACAAGGTTGAAGTGCTACTTTTACCTTACGTTCAATGACGATGAAAAATTCATTGATAGAATACAAACGACTAAGATTACTTTTGTCAATTAGTCGTTTTTTTTACTTATTTCCTAGAAACATATGAGCAGATCTCTGGTAATCACAAGATTTTAAAGTGGAGCTTTTATGTGAATCTTTGTGGAGAAACTTTAGAACTGTGGATTAAATCAACTAATCGATTAAAGAACAAAATTGTATGAGTGTTAGTCGACTTAGAATTGATTTGGTGGAGGATAGCCTTAATCTGCACTGTGTACATGATTAACATAATGCTAATCAGCAGCAGAAACACAATGCCAATGGTTCAAAAGATTGATTCTTTGACACAGATGTAATGCCTCTGGCTGCTGGAATTTAACACAGCTAGAGACCATGCTTCAATTCAGCCCTCCGTTAATTAAGGCACAACAGTGTGACTGGGAAGCCATTATGCGGGCTCTATATTCCCTCCAGATATAGTGCAGGGCTTTAAGGCTGGCTTCCAAACTCAAGAGTTGCATAACTGACTGAAAATCACTGTGCTCATAAGTTCTAGTCTGCATCTTTTCTTTTGGCAGGGCTGCAATATTTTCTTCCACCTTATTTATCAGCTAATATGCAATACCAATCTCCCCAAGACACACATAGCATGTATTCCTCATTGTATGCATGTGTGATGCTTACTGTTGCTTCAGTTTGGACTGAGCTTGTTTGTTATTGACTTTGGTTCTGCTCGTAAATTGTGTCATGGCAGTCCAAATCAACTGTACCTGGAGCGTCATTGTATTTTCTTCCCACGTCTCTCTACTTTGCCTTAAGCAAATGCATGGGATCCTCTTGGTTTGATTAGAATTGAATTAACTTTATCTCCCTTGAGCAGTCTCCTTGCTCAATTCACAATGCATTATAGCTTATTTTTTTCTCCCTCCATTATTACATTGTTTCAGTAGAGTCCACATCACAGATTATATGTGTGACATGGTAATGTACGATGGCCCTGAGGTTCATAACAACATTTTACAAAACTCAACATTTCACGAAACAAGACAGAAAATGTAGGTCTGTATCGGACAGTCAGTACAACAATGTGCAGCACAGTTTTAAACACAGTGAAAATTCATGTACAAATCAAGCAACCTACTTTCTCTTTGACATGGACTCAATGCAGGCAGTCATAAAATGCCACATCATTTCATGTGCAATTAAATTGTTACAGACAATAACATAGTGGTCTTACTTCCATCAGGCAGATTGACAGTTTATAATTACAATGCAACGGATGCTTTGCTAATCTGCCAAACAAAACCGGTTTCAACTCACAGCAACTCAACAGCAGTGAGAGGGACAGCTGGTCTGCAGGTGAGCTAAACAACGTTCTATGGTTTGGGCATTTGTGAATAATATGTTTCTCAGTTGTTGTCAAGGGTGTTTTGGGAAGAAGACAACAGTAATAATGTTGAGTGTCTACAAAAAACTAAAAAAGTATTTATGAATTAAGAAAAATCATGAACCACATGACAAGTATATCTTACAAAGACGCCCCCTCTGAAAGTCCTGATTCGGGGACATACCTAGACTGCAGCCAGACATGTCTTTCTTTCACCAGTCTCTATGTGAACATTTGTGTGTACTGTGTGTTCTGGTTGCATTTCTGTGCCAGTTTGACTCTCTTGTGCTCCTCTGAAATGGCTGTGATAAAGGGGCACTGCCTGCTATTTGTGAGCCTCCCTTTGACTGCCTTCACCAGATAATGCATTACAATCACAACCTCACAAATCAGTTGGGCATACCGATAGACAAAGCCCCAAAATTAAATTTGCCTTAACTCTCATCTGCTCCCAAGGACTCTTCTTTCCCTCTTTTCTCTCTGTCTGTTTACTTGGGATTAAAGGGCTTTTCAGGGCAACTCTCCAGCCATTACAGAAGGGACTGAGCAGAAAATAATGCTGATGATGAAAACAAATAAAAAGAAAACACACATCAGAGTTTGATTTTGGACATCATAAGCTTGACATTGGAATCCATACGACATGGGACCTCGTATCGGACAGAGGCGGTACAGAATAGGAGACCTTTTATGTGTCACTATACATTTTTCTCTGAGCAGTGAGTAGATGAGCTGGTTTTAGAGTGAGTCTGTTTTCCTCGCCCACGTAAATGGGAAATTAAGTAAATGTCAGCACACTGCTGACATAAATATGTATGTTACACTCAATGTTTGTGTGACCCTTGGTTGAGTGAGCATGTTGTTGGCACAGTTAAACCACCGGAATGGGTTTCAAAAATAAAAAATTTAGACATTTGGACAGTAACTTTATTACATTGAACTAAGGGATGCAGGACCAGAGGGGCAGTTTTCACACGTTCCCTCAGACCTTTAGAGTCGGGCCCCAAAGCCCCCCGACCCCCTCTCGCTAATATCGGCCCACAAGACCAGAGAGTCTCCAGGTAACAGGTGTAACAGGCGTAACAGGTTCCAAGCGTAACGGGTTCCACGCGTAACGGGTTCCACGCGTATACACTGAAACGGTTGTTGAAGCGTGATATCTACGCGTAACGGGTTCCACGCATAACTGTTTCCACGTGTAACGGGTTCCACGCGTAACGGGTTCCATGTGTAACGGGTTCTAAGCGTAACGGGTTCCACGCGTAACGGGTTCCACGCGTAACGGTTTCCACGCGTAACCGTTTCCACGCGTAACCGTTTCCACGCGTAACGGGTTCCACGCGTAACGGGTTCTAAGCGTAACGGGTTCCGCGCGTAACCGTTTCCACGCGTAATGGGTTCCACGCGTAACAGTTTCCACGCGTAAAGGGTTCCACGCGTAACGGGTTCCACGTATAATGGGTTTCACGGGTTCCACGCGTAACGGGTTCCACGCGTAACGGGTTCCACGTGTAACGGGTTCTAAGCGTAACGGGTTCCACGCGTAACGGATTCCACGCATAATGAGTTTCACGGGTTCCATGCGTAAAGGGTTCCACGCGTAACCGTTTCCACGCGTAACGGGTTCCACGCGTAACGGGTTCCACGCGTAACGGGATCTAAGCGTAACGGGTTCCACGCGTAATGGGTTCCACGTATAATGGGTTTCACGGGTTCCATGCGTAAAGGGTTCCACGCGTAACGGGTTCCACGCGTAACGGGTTCCATGTGTAACGGGTTCTAAGCGTAACGGGTTCCACGCGTAACGGGTTCCATGTGTAACGGGTTCCACGCGTAAAGGGTTCCACGCGTAACCGCTTCCACGCGTAACGGGTTCTAAGCGTAACGGGTTCCACGCGTAACCGTTTCCACGCGTAACAGTTTCCACGCGTAACGGGTTCCACGCGTAACGGGTTCCACGCGTAACGGGTTCCACGTATAAGGGGTTTCGCGGATTCCACGCGTAACGGGTTCTAAGCGTAACGGGTTCCACGCGTAACGGGTTCCACGCGTAACCGTTTCCACGCGTAACCGTTTCCACGCGTAACGGGTTCCACGCGTAACAGTTTCCACGCGTAACGGGTTCCACGCGTAACGGGTTCCACGCGTAACGGGTTCCACGTATAAGGGGTTTCGCGGGTTCCATGCGTAACGGGTTCTAAGCGTAACGGGTTCCACGCGTAATGGGTTCCACGTATAATGGGTTTCACGGGTTCCATGTGTAACGGGTTCCAAGCGTAACGGGTTCCACGCGTAACGGGTTCCATGTGTAACGGGTTCCACGCGTAAAGGGTTCCACGCGTAACCGCTTCCACGCGTAACGGGTTCTAAGCGTAACGGGTTCCACGCGTAACCGTTTCCACGCGTAACGGGTTCCACGCGTAACAGTTTCCACGCGTAACGGGTTCCACGCGTAACGGGTTCCACGCGTAACGGGTTCCACGTATAAGGGGTTTCGCGGGTTCCATGCGTAACGGGTTCTAAGCGTAACGGGTTCCACGCGTAACGGGTTCCACGCGTAACGGGTTCCACGCGTAACGGGTTCCACGCGTAACCGTTTCCACGCGTAACGGGTTCCACGCGTAACGGGTTCCACGCGTAACGGGTTCCACGCGTAACGGGTTCCACGGGTTTCATGCGTAACGGGTTCTAAGCGTAACGGGTTCCACGCGTAACGGGTTCCATGTGTAACGGGTTCCACGCGTAAAGGGTTCCACGCGTAACCGTTTCCACGCGTAACGGGTTCCACGCGTAATGGGTTCTAAGCGTAACGGGTTCCACGCGTAACCGTTTCCACGCGTAACAGTTTCCACGCGTAACGGGTTCCACGCGTAACGGGTTCCACGCGTAACGGGTTCCACGTATAAGGGGTTTCGCGGGTTCCATGCGTAACGGGTTCTAAGCGTAACGGGTTCCACGCGTAACGGGTTCCACGCGTAACGGGTTCCACGCGTAACGGGTTCCACGCGTAACCGTTTCCACGCGTAACGGGTTCCACGCGTAACGGGTTCCACGCGTAACGGGTTCCTCGCGTAACCGTTTCCACGCGTAACCGTTTCCACGCGTAACGGGTTCCACGCGTAACGGGTTCCACGCGTAACGGGTTCCACGCGTAACGGGTACCACGCGTAACGGGTTCCACGTATAAGGGGTTTCGCGGGTTCCACGCGTAATGGGTTCCACGCGTAATGGGTTCCACGCGTAACGGGTTCCACGCGTAACGGGTTCCACGCGTAACCGTTTCCACGCGTAACGGGTTCCACGCGTAACCGTTTCCACGCGTAACGGGTTCCACGCGTAACCGTTTCCATGCGTAACGGGTTCCACGCGTAACGGGTTCCACGCGTAACGGGTTCCACGTATAATGGGTTTCACGGGTTTCATGCGTAACGGGTTCCGCGCGTAACGGGTTCCACGCGTAACGGGTTCCACGCGTTACCGGTTCCATGCGTAACAGGTTCCACGCGTAACGGGTTCCACGCGTAACGGGTTCCACGCGTAACGGGTTCCACGCGTAACGGGTTCCACGTATAAGGGGTTTCGCGGGTTCCACGCGTAATGGGTTCCACGCGTAACAGGTTCCACGCGTAACGGGTTCCACGCGTAACGGGTTCCACGCGTAACGGGTTCCACGCGTAACCGTTTCCACGCGTAACGGGTTCCACGCGTAACGGGTTCCACGCGTAACGGGTTCAACGCGTAACGGGTTCCACGTATAATGGGTTTCACGGGTTTCATGCGTAACGGGTTCCACGCGTAACGGGTTCCACGCGTAACGGGTTCCACGCGTAACGGGTTCCACGCGTTACCGGTTCCACGCGTAACAGGTTCCACGCGTAACGGGTTCGACGCGTAACGGGTTCCATGTGTAACGGGTTCTAAGCGTAACGGGTTCCACGCGTAACGGGTTCCACGCGTAACGGGTTCCACGCGTAACGGGTTCCACGTATAATGGGTTTCACGGGTTCCACGCGTAACGGGTTCCACGCGTAACGGGTTCCACGCGTAACGGGTTCCACGCGTAACGGGTTCCACGCGTAACGGGTTCCACGCGTAACGGGTTCTAAGCGTAACGGATTCCACGCGTAACGGGTTCCACGCGTAACGGGTTCCACGCGTAACGGGTTCCACGCGTAACGGGTTCCACGTGTAACGGGTTCTAAGCATAACGGATTCCACGCGTAACGGGTTCCACGCGTAATGGGTTCCACGCGTAACGGGTTCCACGCGTAACGGGTTCCACGCGTAACCGTTTCCACGCGTAACGGGTTCCACGCGTAACCGTTTCCACGCGTAACGGGTTCCATGCGTAACCGTTTCCACGCGTAACGGGTTCCACGCGTAACCGTTTCCATGCGTAACGGGTTCCACGCGTAACGGGTTCAACGCGTAACGGGTTCCACGTATAATGGGTTTCACGGGTTTCATGCGTAACGGGTTCCGCGCGTAACGGGTTCCACGCGTAACGGTTTCCGCGCGTAACGGTTTCCGCGCGTAACGGGTTCCACGCATAACGGTTTCCACGCGTAACGGGTTCCACGCGTAACGGGTTCCACGCGTTACCGGTTCCACGCGTAACAGGTTCCACGCGTAACGGGTTCGACGCGTAACGGGTTCCATGTGTAACGGGTTCTAAGCGTAACGGGTTCCACGCGTAACGGGTTCCACGCGTAACGGGTTCCACGCGTAACGGGTTCCACGCGTAACGGGTTCCACGCGTAACGGGTTCCACGTATAAGGGGTTTCGCGGGTTCCACGCGTAATGGGTTCCACGCGTAACGGGTTCCACGCGTAACCGTTTCCACGCGTAACGGGTTCCACGCGTAACCGTTTTCACGCGTAACGGGTTCCACGCGTAACCGTTTCCACGCATAACAGGTTCCACGTGTAACGGGTTCCAAGCGTAACGGGTTTCACCGTTTCCACGCGTAGTGAGTTTTATTGGAACGATAGCTAAAAACTGTCCGGTTCGGGGTACAACTCCGTTACTTTGTTTTACTCACATCCTCCACATTTAAACTGTGTACAGCCCCACTCTCTGCCCGTCATGTATTTTACATGTAAAATGTCCTAAATACTCTATTTTATAACGTTAGGCTACAGGAACAGTCCACAAAGAGTCTCAAACATGAACTAAAACATGTTTATGTATACTTTTCGTCCATGATGCTGTAGCCACAAGCAACGCTACAAGCTAACATGCTAACGCTAGCTAGCAGTCTCGCCCGCATAGTGAGCATAACATGATATTAATGGTATGGTAATGATATTTCGGTTTGCAATATTGGAATAAAGTAGTTCAAGTACTTACAGAGTATGTCGTTAGCGTGAAGCCTCGTTTATTCCGTCAGCTCGTTCACTTCGCTCATCAACTCAGCTGCTCAAACCAGCTCATCGTCTCCAACTTAGAAAAATGCAGAGTCCGTGCACATGCGTGTTCAAGGAGTAAACATTGACTCGTATTTTTACGTGAACACACAGACAGAATGTGCTCTGCTCTCATTAAGATGTCCTGGGAGCTTCTTGTTGACAGCACACAGTCTATAGTTCCATATTGATTACGTTTTATATGAAACATTAAATGCGTTGAAATCACGTCTTCGTGTAGACCACATATCAACGGCCAGCGTAATATGATTTTGCAGAAATACGTTTAAAGTAAACAAAATCGCGTCTCTTTCAACCTACAACTGAACAAACCATCAATATTTTAAAAGAAATTGGTGTTTTGTGACACGTTGATATTGTAACCGTAATTTAGCCGGTTGAAAACACGTTGAAAATAAAAATTAAACGTTCAGGCTCCATTTAAATGCGATTTCAACCAAAAATCAACGTTGAAATCCGGGTTAGTGCTCACTGGGTGTAGTCATATGTGCTTCTATGTTGTACTGAATGGAAAAGACAAGTTAATTAATTCATTTTGGGTTCAACTTACTCTGATAATTGTCAGAGTCGGCATAGTAAACAGGTTGTAAGTGCAGAAACTGCAACTATAGTAATTGTTACAGGGACATCCTGTTCAATAAAAGTGAAGGCAATAGAATGACCGTATGCAATAAATTAATAAATAAACCTGGGCCCATGGGAGTGTGTTAGCAACAGTAGTTGACTACATGCGATTTAATATTAATTTATCCATAACCCCCTGGTCCATATATGGTAGACAACTAATCATTCTCAATTCATTGGATAAAGCAGTTTATGTAGTCTTATCTTTTCTGACTTGTTCTTTAAGTTAACACTTTCTTGCTAGCTCCCCTATGAAGGTTTCTGTCTGGCTTTTATTGAACAGGATGTTCCTCTAACAATTACTATAGTTGCCATTTCTGGACTTACAACCTGTTTCCTATGCTGACTCTGACACTTATCAGAGTAAGTTGAACCCAAAATTAATTAATTTACTTGTCTTTTCCATTCAGTCAAAATAGAAGCACATATGACTACATAATGATAAATGATAGAAAAACGCATGAAGGCTATCATCATTAAATTGACACTAAATATATGAGATTACATGTAAAGAATATATCTGAGATCAAAACACTCTTAGCTCAATATCAGGAAAGAAATCGTAACTCATCAAAGAGAATGAAACTTAAATGAGGATAAAACATATGAAAAGTAAATTACACTTTACGATAGCACTTTCTATATGGCTATAGATTACAAGAGTCCTGTTTCATATTCGTCAGTTAGGCGTGAAAACCAGAATATGCCTAAAAGTATCCAATGTGTAAGTGTCAGCCAAATGCCCAAACCATAGAACGTTGTTGTTGCTCTTTTTAGTGTCTTGCATCTCTTAGTCTCTATAGTCTTTGTGACGTGTGACAGTTTATAAAAGAAAATTAAATCTACTCAAACTAAGGATGGATTCAGTCCTCTCTCCGACCACGGAAACTTCACTGATCACAATCATTTGTGTACAGAGCAGTGCTGGTTTAGGAACAGCTCTTGTAAGCCAAAGCTGTGATGAAGGAAATCATGTGAGCAGATAAACTGCAGACTGAAGAATCAGAAGAATTGAGATACAGCAATACAAGTCAAATACAGGAATGTAATCACAGTGCAATGCCACCACTAATTCTGAAGGTTTCTGCTTTTAGGTGAGTATTTGACTTGTGCTTGACATGTTCTCTCATATTACGGTCGCAGTTTTAAACAGCCCTCCTCCCACAGCAGACTTCTGCAGACCAGTGTTATTGGATGGGAACTTCATTTTACGAGACAGTGCCATGCTGGTGTGTCCAACATGCTAAAGAGCTGGTAGTCTGTTGCACTGGTTCCCAACTCAATTCAGTCTGACGGTCTGCATCCACCCACAGCTCCAGAGATCAATCTGAGGGGTCACGAGACCGGTAACATGGCAGCAAAGAAGAAAAGAGAACCAATTAATCTGGTTTTTGCTCTTGTCTTGTGAGATTAGGAAAACAAATTGAAAACATTCTAGAGTCAAACTTTCTGTAACTCAATGGCAATAAAACTGAAGTCATTTTATTTGGACCACAGTATTTGACCAACATTATATCTTCTCATCTCGGCCCTTTGACCTCTTCTGTTTAACCATTTAATTCAGGATTTAAGTGTGACAATTAAATCAGTGAGGTAGTTAAATTAGGCTTAATGTTCAATAAGAATAAACCAAACATCTTTATTTTTTCAATTGTCATTATTTATTGCCTCGTGATCAACACATGCTCACTCTTCCATGTAGGTATGTTGAGTTCTTAAATGACACAAATATAACAAGTAAATACATGATGTATACAACTAATGTAAATTAACCATTAACATCAAATATCAGATGAAATAATCAGCATTAAATACATCTGTATCAATAACCTAGATACTTAACAAAGACACAGGTAAATAGGACTAAATCTATGGTTTAAATACACTTATACTGCCATCTAGTGATAGAAAGGTGAACACTTACTTTGCTTGTCCTTACAGGCTACACTCTGCGTTCACTAAATCAACAGCACAATACAGTGGACAAACAAATATCAGCCAACATTTTTGTGAACACAAAAATGACTTTGATTACTGTTTTAACCCTAGCCCTATTTTTAGGCCTCTGCTCAAAAATAGCATACCCATACTAAAAAGACTGTAATTCTGTTACTACAAGGTCTATTTGAATAATGTTGATGTTATAAAACAGATAACACTTGTGAGATTTGTTCAGATGTGTAAATATTGTGTATATGTTACTGGTTAATTTAATAGCAAATGAAGATGACACACAGCTCAAATTGAAAATGTTCAGGTTCGCCTGAAAAAAAAAGCACTTTTATTGGTATTATTTCTTGAAATGAGGCAGTGGTTACCCTAAAACATATCCCACATCATAGCACAACATGTCAGAAGTCCCTAAAAAAAAGTGAAGCAGGACGAAGTTAGAGAGGTTTGAGTACAGAAAGGTCAGGCGAGGTCAGGCAGAATTGTCATTTTGGAACCAGCTGTTCCAGCCTGTTCCATTGTACATTACATTACAGTCATTTAGCAGACGCTTTTATCCAAAGCGACTTACAGAAAGTGTATTCAACATAGGTATTCAAGAGAACTACTAATCACCAGAAGTCATAAGTACATCTCCTTTTCCAAACAAGCATCTAAGAGCATAAACCAGAGCAAATGTCCAGTGCAGAAAGAAACAAATGTAATAAGTGCAACGAACTAATACGAATACAATAAGTGCTAAGTGGAAGTGTCAGGGTAGTACTTCTTGAAGAGGTACGTTTTCAGCCTGCGCCGAAAGATGGGCAATGCTGCTGTCCTGACGTCAGTGGGGAGTTCATTCCACCACTGTGGGGCCAGGACGGAAAACAGCCGTGACCGGGTCGAACGGCCACAGGGACCTCTGAGCGACGGGGCAACCAATCGCCCCGAGGCAGCAGAGCGAAGTGGTCGGGCTGGGGTGTAGGGCTTGACCAGGGCTTGGAGATAGGAAGGAGCTGTTCCTTTCACTGCCCTGTAGGCTAGCACCAGAGTCTTAAACTCTGCGACTATTGTGGGCAAGAGGATACAATAGATCATGTAATTGTACAATGTCAGAAATATGAGCAGGAAAGAGGGCAGCTGATTGGAGACCTCGGCAAGATGAAGGTACGGTTGGATATAGTGGATATTCTGCAAAACAACTCAAAAAGTGAGTGTTATCAAGTATTATTTCAATATCTTAGATTCATTAATATTATGAAGAAAATATGAGCCCGATGTTTTGTTTTGTTTCTTTTTTGTTTTGTTTTTTAATTAAAATGTGTATATAAGTGCCTATTAGACATCCTGATCCACACTCCATACCAGTTGGTGGCGGTAATGCACCAATTCATTGTTGGCCAACCGCCTATAAACCTCAAACAAGAAGAAGAAGAATACATTTTTACTACTCCACATTCCAGTCCAGTGGGTGGCGGTAATGCTGGTTTGTCAACCGTCATTAACATCCAAAGAAGAAGAAGGACGTGACTTTTGACTGAAGCTGTACCAATTCAGGGTCTGCATCCTTCGGAGGACCCAGCCTTCACGGTCTACGTGGGCCGCGTCCTTTGAAAACCGCAAAGGCTGGACCGTGTGGTCTCCGAAATGAGACGGCCTACGCGTGTGTCTCTCTCTCATACAGTCATTCAGGTCTTAGAGATCTTTAGAGGACCCCCCCCCCCCCCCCACACACACACACACCCCATTTCAAAATGAAAGAGTGAATTCAAATTGAAATGCTTGTGATGAAGCCTGTCATTTAATAACCTGTATGTGTTTGTGAGAGGAGACATTATGATTCTGTCTCCTCTCCCCCCCCCCCCCCACCCCATTTCAAAATAAAAGCCCCAGAGAGTGAATTCTAACTGAATCAGAATCAGAATCAGAACCATTTATTGCCAATGTATGTTTCACATACAAGGAATTTGTCATGGCAGGTGGTGCATAACATTAGACAATAACATTAAACAATCAACAAGCCTGTCATTTAATAACCTCTTTTTGTGTGTGTCAAACATTATGATTATGTCCCCCCCCCCCCCCCCCACACACACCCCATTTCAAAATAAAAGCCCCAGAGAGTGAATTCTAACTGAAATGCTGGTGATGAAGCCTGTCATTTAATAACCTCTGTTTGTGTTTCATACATTCTGATTCTGTCTCCTTTCTCCCCCACCCAGCCCCACCCTTTCAAAATAAAAGCCTCATGGATTAACTGCATTTAAACATTAAGCTCAAAATTAGGCTTTTTTGTTGAAATAATGAATGCTCTTACTAATACTGCTACTACTACTGCTACTGCTATTACTGCTACCATCAATAGTATTACTACCACTACTGCTATTACTACCACTACGACTATTACTTATACTACAACTAATACTACTACTACCGCTATTCATGCTACTACCAGTACTAATACTACTACAGCTATTAGTACGACTGCTACTAGTACTACTACTATTTCAAATACTGCCATTACTATTACTACTACTTCTTCTACTACTACTACTGTTATATTAAATACTACAACCACTACTACAGCTATTACTACGACGACTGATACTACTACTTCTACTACTACTTTAATTACTAATACTTCTACTAAAACTTCTACTACTACTACAAATATCACTACTGCTAGTACTTATTCTAATGCTACTAAAACTTCTACTGCTAATAATACTTCTACTACAACTACAACTTCTAATACTACTCAATCTCCATAATCTCCTCCCTATATGGCCTTTCTCTTTATATACGCCGTCCCGACTTCTGGAGCACTCTGAGAGTCCAATATCGGCGTGGAAAGAAATGACGTAATGGGCGTAGTGATGCGTTTTCATACTCCATTCGGCGATGCCCGGCTGGAATCGAAGGTACAAATACATTGTCTTGGAAATGTCCTGTGTGCACTCAAACACATGAAATAATGCACAAACCACTGATGGGTTTAAAGTAAAACAATAGAGACCATGAACCTTACTATTAAGAAGCCAGGAAGGACATCTCATGGATTGTTTTTTACACAGCACAACATACAGTACTTTACAGAACAAAGGGGACACAGTGTCCATTCCCGCCGGCTCATGCTGCTGGTCATCCAGAAAACACGATTATATTCTTGAACATCGTAAAATTAGGCTTAGATGAAACGGTGACAAACTAATGTTTCATGCATGCTTACTTTCACAACATCTTTTGAATAACTTGTGTGAACCAATTGTCCTATTAGCAACCGAGCTAGCTCAAAGAGCTTGTATCCCCATGCAATGATTGAATGAATTATGTAGAATCCTGAGAACTAAATACCAAAAAGGACTAAGTGGCCCAGTAGCCTCCAGAGAAAACAGAAGGAAGCTATTGTGACTGACTGACTGCTCCCAGCTCTGGCTTGTATGTGTGGCGAGAGGAAGATGATGATATAGTTTAAAGTTTACTTGGCTATCAACCAATCGTCAGAGCACAACAACGCCACCTTAGGAATTTCACCTAAAGATTAAGTTTCGCCCACAGTCTCAATAACTCAGGACACTCGGGTTCATTATACGGATTAGGCGGAGACGTGGTTCCAATACAAAACAATTCATCTTTATTTTTACACACCGATGGTTCACAGATAATGTTCAATACAAACTACTAATAAAAGAGCCTTTATTTCTTTATAAAAGAGGTGTAGGGCTGCGGCTTACCAGTGGCGAGGTGGACCAGTACAGGTGAGGATCCCAAAAGAGGAGGCACCCCGATCACACGTGTACACAACACTCACACACAACCACACGTGAGGGTTCCGAACCAGGGGTACACCAAACCACACAGCACACGAAGGGAGACACCACCACCCGGAGTCACCAACCCCACCACCTTGGCTTAGCAGCTCCTACAGGGACAAGGAACACAATTACAAAAGGCTCTGGTTCTCAGAGAGGAAAATAAAAAAAATAAGAAAAGACAAAACCAAAATAACTCCAGTCAGCTGATCAGCCAGGGGGATGATCAGCTGACTGATGTAAATAAATGAAATGCCAGAGTGGCCTTAACATCCCCTGTCAGAATGCACAGTAAAATGGCTCAAGTTAAAAATAGTTTTTTCCTATTGTCCAATTGTGTCGCCGGCGAGAGTTCACGGATTCAAAGGGTTTTAAAGGGACACCGAGGCCCAGCGAGCGATAAAAGCTCCCTTCTGCTACATATGTTAGTGGTTAGCTCGCTAGGAGTTTAGGCACTATGTCCTATTCACACAGATTCATTTTGCTGTGCCAGTTGATTTATCTTTAGCATTAAAGTGCTTCATAGCTATCGCTCTCTTTTTGGTCGATTTCATTAAAACAAGAACAAAAAACGTTTTCAACATTCTTTAAAAAATAAAGTTTTTTTCTCTCCTCCAGCCGTTATGGTATAATAAACTAAACAAAGAAACAGCTGGTGGACTGTCTTTCTATTATTTTACATTTCACTATTGTCAATTTTGTCCATGTATTGGTCTTACTAATACTACATCATTCAACTGATGTGACGTTGAAAAGCTAATGTTTTTCATTTGGTGCCTTACATTAAATGTAACTTTTCCCCCAAAATGATTCTAGTCAGGGTGGGACTCTATATCTCTATAGATCTGGTCTCAGAACTTTATATTTAATTTTTACATCTATTTTGTCAGGATCATGTTGTCTCATTATTCTCAATTGAGAACAGACAAAATGAGCACCATCCAGCTCTGCTGTCAGAAGGACAGATACAGGAGATCATTCCTGTTATAATAAATCACCTCTGGCCAAATCAATCACAAAACTATAACACTGTTATTGTTGTTTGTTTGTTAAATCTTTGCACTATTGTTTAGTTAGTTAATTTAATATTATTCTATTTTATTGTATATATTGTGCATTTTTATATTTGTATTGCTTTGCTTTACCTATACCTACAAATGCTGCTGTAGCAAAAAACATTCCCCTTCCAGGATTAATAAAGTATCTATCTATCTATCATGTTGGATGTTGAATAATATTTTTTGACAAGAATTAAAGGTAAGTTAGACCTTGTCATAAAAAGACAGGCAGTGTTTTCCAACTCTGTGCGAGTATCTGGTTCTTATTATTATTGATCAATAATAATCTTGATAATCTTCAAATCCATCAATGTCTGTGTTTTTATTTTGTGTCGGATTCAAGTGGTTTCAGAGACTTTCCACGATAAGGGAGTCGAGCTTCTTTTTGTGATGGAATAACAGCCCCACTTCCTGTTTTTCTGATGTGAAGCAATCCAGCAATTTCAACTATGGTGTCATTGATTTTACCTTCAATTAATAGAATATTTTTTAACAGATCAAAGAATTGAACAAAATAATATTTTAGTTTCCCATGATTTGAAAAGTTAGGCACTAATCATTTCCCTGATAACCGTAACATATAAAACCGGCTCACGGCCTAAGGCCTTCACAGGGACCGACAATAGGCCCAGAAGAAGACTGTAGCCAGCCAGCACTCATGGATTTGCCGCCTTGGTGGAGGACTCACTGGAGGTGATGGCTGTCAGTTCATGAGCCAAAGCGCTGTACACTGCTGCCTCCTCGTGGACAGCCATCAGACACTGTCCTGCTGGAGACCAGGCCGGCTTATTGAGAGGGAAGAACTTATCATGCCAACATTCTCATCCTCTGTGGTTATCAATGGGTGTTCATCATGGGGCAGTCAGAGCGAATGAAGCGGATATGGACATTACCACGGGCACAGAAATAATATGGGCTTCACTCTATCTCCAAATACAAAACAAATGCTGCAGAATCTGGTTGTAACTAATGGTCTTAATAATGCTTTATAGTTTAGTAATGTCAAGTAAATCAAGGAGTTGAGGTCCCAGGAAAACTGCCTTGTGCAGGGAGTACATGATCAGTATGAAGATGAGGTAAAAAGGGACACAAAAAGCATATAATCAATAACCAATAATCATAATAAAGGTAGTGTAATGTAACAATAAAAGAATGATTCAACAAATGTATACTGGGTAATAATGAGGGGAGAGAGACGTGCCGTGCAGCAGGATGTAACTGAATATGGGTGAGAAAGATAAGAATGGGAAACAGTCTGTCAAAAAGAGTGATGAGATTGGAGTCCGGAGCACTGAAGCACAATGGGGATATGAAAAAGTATTAGACGTGTGTGTATGTGTAAAAAAGGGGAACAAGAAGAAGGGCAGTTGGATGTAACTCAAAATGTGTGTGCGTAAGGGAAACTGAATATGTGGGTGAAGGAAGGGGAGTTGGGAGTTGGCTGTTAAAGATGAAGTAATATTAATCATGTGAGAGGTGAGGGGGGCGAGATAACAGCCCAAAAGGAAGTTTATAAAGTAAATGATATGCCATAGGCAATTCAGGATTCATAGCGGGACGACGCGAGGTTCAAGTGCTCGGCCGAGACACTGGGCCTCGTTCGGACAGCGGAGGACCTCGCCCTTTTCGGTCACGAAGCAAAGACCACAGTTCGCGACCAAGGATTAGAAGGACGGAGATTTTCCTCTCCCCCCTGTTTGACTTTAACAACTGGACAGCTGAAGGACACAGACACACCTTAAAGACTTTGTACTGAGTTCGAAGGACCGCTGAACGGACTTTGCTGTCCCGCACAGGAGGAGCTGAAGGTCTAGGCCGGACCTCCGCTCCTACAACCGCCAAAGAAGATTTGTTTCTTCATTGATCCAGAAAGGATTTGTTTCTTCATTGATTCAACTGCACCGAAGTAATTCTTTTCCGAATTAACACCAACCGAGCCTCGGTGTCAAAACTGAGGAGTATATAATGTAAAGTATAATCAAATAAGAAATTGTATCTGATCTAGTCAAATATAGTATTATTTTGTGCATGCTGAGCTGTACCCCTGCTAAGACAATCCTGCAATAAATATCTAATCTGCATTTAAAGTAAATCTCTGAGAATTCATTTTGCCTGAGTAGTAAAGTTCCTCGTGGTAGTAAAATGTTAAATCTATTGTATGTCTAACAACAAGAGTTCTGAATGGTTATCCAAGTTTCAAGTCCACTTAACAACCCCTTACGGTTTCCTAACAATCCTAGCCGTTAAAACCTAACCTGGCAATTCACCAAGAGCCCGGATCCAGAAGAGGAAAGCTGCCATAACTGACGCGACTGGTGGAAGCACCTGGCCAGGGTGGCCCCTCGGCCGAGTGCACGTTTACCGGAGGAAGCAGGGTAGACGTCAGGAGTAACGGTAGTTAGCAGAGCCAGGCGAGTTTCCTCACCACACCAGCTTACCAACCTGTTAATAGAGAGCTGAGTAACTAGTACGCCCCGTATCGGGCTTGTAGAAACCCCCGGATCTAACAGTAATAAGCCATTAACAACAATGATGAAACATGTAAATGCTCCTCCAGCATTACTTGCTTTGTCTTTTTAACTGCGACCAAAACGTACAATTGAACCACTTTCAAAGCTCAAGTGCATCTCAACTGAAACCCATTGATTAGTAGCTTATTAACATTTCTGCCCGCCATCAACTCCACCTGGGCCAGACAGGCAAAGAGGGTAATTGGGCTGACTAGAGCATGTGAGCTCACCAGACGGGAACATGGACGACCCAGGAGGACGTGTGTGTGGACCAGAGACTAGCTGGACCTATGAGAGGAACACCGGGCCTCTTTGGCCGACCAGAGCAGCACTTAATACAACCAGAGGAACACTCCGGCAAATCACAAGGTCACATAGAACAGGAGGGTAGTTGAGCTGACCTGAAGGATGTGGGTCGACTACAGGAGCACATATGGGTCCAACAATACTTATAATGTGAAGTTAAATAGTAAAATATCATCTTTAGTTTTAATAAGGGGGCTATGAATAAGGTTTTGGTTTGGTTAACAGCAGTGCATATAGTACAATACTCGGGTATATTTTGTGAGAAAAGACGACTATGCACTAGAAGACTTGCAAGACTTTGAGAAGATGAAAGTCTGACAACTTAAAGGCAATGTTGATAAAATTACAATTGTATACGAGTACACAGGAAGTAAATATTGGACTTGTTTTGTTCTTAAAATGAAAGGCTGAATATTACTTTAGAGAGTTATACTGTCTTCTCTGTAATGTCATCTTGTCATCGCTCTTATTGTGACTCTGAATGTTAGATCTTATGGGTTCCACTTTTATAAAAGTACTGTAAATGTGTATAAATGTACCCAAAAAAAAGTGAATGCCCTTCTTATTTATTTTTTCAAACCTTTATTTAACCAGGTGAGTCCCATTGAGATTAAAAATCTCTTTTTGAAGGGAGACCTGGCCAAGACAGGCAGCAACATAAGAAACACATAGTTACAGACAGAAAACACAGAACAAGACAAGTTAAAAGAAACTAAAAGTTAAGAGACAGTGACGTAAACAAGTTAATTTAAAAAACATTGACATTTTTGGGAACCTGCCTCTATTTCTTTCATTTTAGATTCAAAAGCAGTAAGTGGTATCAGTTCTTTGAGTTTTAAATCATTCTGCAACATATTCCATGATGAGGGTGCAGAGTACACAAAAGCCCTTTTTCCCATTTCCGTTCTGGCATTTGGGACAGTGAGCATAACGAAGTCCTGAGAACGCAATTGTCCGACACTTTTCTGCATGATGAAGACATACAGCTTGGGAGCAGAGCAAGGATTGCCTTATAAATGAAGGTGTACCAATGACAGAGCCTACGGGTGGCCAAACAGGACATCCTACCCGAGAGTAGAGCTTTACAATTGGTAATGAACCGCAGTGAAGCATGGTAAGCTGTGTCCACCGTACAAAGACAGTTAGCAGAGGCATGCATATAAAGAAGATCACCATAGTCCAACACAGGTAAAAAAGTGTTCTTGATGCTGTCGAACTGTTTTTGAGTAAACTAGGCTGTAATCTCTCTCTCTCTCTCTCTCTCTCTTTTGGAGTCTGAGTCATTTGGAGTTCCAAAGATGAATGAACAACTCAACTCTTTCACTGGGCATTGAAAAAGATACTGTAAATATGTCGAATGTAATGACCAAAATAAATATTCTGCTAACCCTTAACAATCACTGCCGGACATTATGAATCCAGATGTAATGCTTCTGAGCTTTTACTGGTGCAGGGTTGTCTGCCACATCCCTTTTGTGTCACTATATCAGAGGGAACGGTCCTTCTATCCAACAGTTAAAACACATTTCTCTCTATGTTGTGTCATGATTGGTGTGGCGATATTCAAATCCAATTGCTCATTGAAATTAGCAAATTATTTGTTTGAATTACTATTTTTTTTGTTCTTGAGCACCTTTAGGCATAACATTATTAGCTTTGTAAATTACCAAAACAATATTTTTTCAATTCAATCTAACTATTTGCCAGTAGCTCCGCAGCTCACTAGATGGCGCTCTGAGGCCAAACAGGGGGCTCCGGCCCAGTGGTTGAGAACAGCTTTTCTTGGGTGACCTTCCTGTGGAGAAAATAGTGCCCTCTAGGGTGCCCGACCAGTGGAGAAAATAGTGCCCTCTAGGGTGCCCGACCAGTGGAGAAAATAGTGCCCTCTAGGGTGCCCGACCAGTGGAGAAAATAGTGCCCTCTAGGGTGCCCGACCAGTGGAGAAAATAGTGCCCTCTAGGGTGCCCGACCAGTGGAGACAATAGTGCCCTCTAGGGTGCCCGACCAGTGGAGAAAATAGTGCCCTCTAGGGTGCCCTTGAAATGGAGAAAACGCGATGCAGTGACATATAGGCTGCACTACATGCCAGAACAACTTACTGTGCAGCTGGTGCCCTTTCTATTTGTTTTGCCTCTGCCCATCAGACAGCATGAGTCTGCCACTGACCATCATCTTCACTGTGTGTATGTCAGTGCTGGATTAACTTGTTAGGGGCCCCAATATAACATAATTTACCCCCAAATATAAGGCACCGAAGTTCCGTTTTTTGCTATTCTGTCAATGAAGAAGTGCTCACCTGTTCTGATAGAGTTGATGCTATTGCAGCACCTACGCGAACCTCTTTAGGAGCCGCCATTGTTGTCTAAAACAAACAGTGGTCTCGCACACACCCAACGTCCTTAGCTGCCAGTAGCTCCTCACAGGATACTTATTTGGTCTGTCCTCTGGCTTACCGGACACAAACGCGTTACTTGAATCCTGACTAGATGGATGTTCGCGTGTGTATATATATATATATATATATATATATATATATATATATATATATATATATATATATATATATATATATATATATATATATGTGTGTGATCCTGTGATTCTCGCGTGATCTTGCCGTGACATCGCGAGAATCCAGCTGCCGTGCAAGGTAATTCTTACCCCGCTCTCCCCTATGTGCCGGCACAGTGCAGACAGAGGTTGTAAACATGGCGGCGGACGGGATGGTGCTCACCAACCACGACCATCAGACCCGAGTGGGGATTCTGACGGGTAAGGAGCCTGTTTGGTCAAATGCGAGAAGACGCTTCTCCGTAGTGCACCTCCGTGGCGTTTTGCCTTCGGTTGCCTGTGCACGTCGGTGTCACGATACGAGCTGTCTCCGCTGCCGACCTAGCTGTCGTTATCCAGTATGCTAAGCTAACCGGTTTCGTTGGCTGTCATTGCTCTAACGTTAGCTGCCTTCCCTATTTGACAGGTCGGGCAGATGTGGAGTTTGCTTTGTAACGACGTAATTTGCATTTCTGTGGTAAATATGTTATGTGTACGTGGGCAGACTGGCTGTCATTATAGCTATGATTATGATAGCTGCACGACATTTTTGTGATATATTTTAATCGGCGTCAAGTGAGACAGTAGGAAAAAGGACGACTTGCGAGGACTTTCAGAATTAGAGGGGCTATTCCTTTGGCGAGCTAGTGCTGCAATGAGTTTTTAACTAAGATTGGCGCTTTTATTGTGGAAGAAAAACCACCATTCTTCCGTTCTGGCTGTGGCTGTATGTTGCCACCTTGACGCAAGGGAACGTTATATTTTTCTTGTAGCAATAGCGATACCGAGCCTACATCAGCTGCATTATTCATGTCCCTTTGCAGATCCGATGTGTTGGCCGCTATTCATTCATATTTATTTTATGGTTCCTTTGACAGCCGTTTAATTTGGACTTAATGGCAGCTTTTTTTATCGTACTTAAAAATGTACATTAATGAATCATAAATCGTGCGTTTGGTAGCTATTAAAAGATTCTTAGCAGGCAAGGCCGACTGCCAAAGCGATTTTTCCCCCCGTTGTGTAGGTTGTTTAGCAGCTTCCCTAATTAGCTCATCTGATGTTGGTCTTGAGTCGTGCAGAGGAGGACTGGGACCAGTATACAGCCGTGTGACAGTCACCAGTAGCCCCGCTGCCTCCTCGCCAAGGCGGGGGGAGACGTGAGAATAATGCTAAGAGGATGCGCCCCAGCAGCTGGCTGGGAAGTCTGTCGTGGTTTTGATGAGCGAGCATCTCGGCTAACGGCAGCTAACCCCTGCTGTCCGTACAGTCGACTACCACAACCTCCTGTCACATGTTAACACACGTTCCTAGCCCATGTGTGCGGGGGGGGGGGGGGGGGGGGGGCTAGTCTGGTTTTTACACGACACGGTTTAGGGTCAACTATGCGGTTGGTAAAATGTGACGCAAGGCATGTACATATGTGGAGCATGATGTGTTGGAATATATGAAATAATGTTGACTGTGAACACATAACAGTGGCTTCTACTAGCCAGAGTCTTTGATTGTTAAGTCAGCATAAGGGTAACTAAAGAAATGTAATGTAGCTTCTTGTGTTTACTGGGCAGAAAGAGCACACTGTTTGTGGTGTGCTAAATGTAGCTAAGATACTATTGGAAATACTTCCAATACACTAGGCCATGGCTTTACCAAAGAGGGAAGTGTCCAATAGGGAACTATGCTTCTAAAGACCCAAACCAACAATTAGTGAATCCGACTAACACGGTTTTTGTATTTATCCCTGATACATCTTATTCCTCCAAAGACTTCAAAACTCTATCAAATCGACTCACTGTGCCAAGTCCCACTGTTAGGATCTCACTATGTAGGCTCATCAATGGAGTTAGTACAATACAATAAAGCACAGATTAATAAAGCCAGAGTACTAATAATATCATATACTGTATGGTGGAAGTCGGGGAGTCTCATTGTTGAATCCACAGGCAAATCGGTCACAACTGTATATTAATGCAGTTTGTTTATTTCAGAACAATTCATTGGTAAGATGGGGATGCAAATGTTTTTTTCTTCTTCCCGTGGTGTTAAACATGACAATAAGGGGTTAAAGTCAAGAGAAATTAGAGAAGTCGTCAAGGTTTGGTTTAGCTGAACTCCACTAGTCGCGCTCACCCAGTGATCACGTTGACTTTACTTTAACAATGTGTCAATACAGAAAATGTCTAATGCATGTTTGTGTTCAGGTTGCTGTTCATCCAGAGCCAATCTTACCTTTTTAATGTCCTTTGGAAATCAACTATCCTACATTCTTGGAGAATATTTAGAGTAACATTCTGTGGTACTGTTGCTCTTATTTGAAACGGAGGTGTAAAACTACAAAACAATAAACATTTGAAACTATACTTTAGCCGTAGTAGTCCTGGTCACTCTTGAGAACACACTCCCTTTCACCTGAATACCAGAGTTGATAGCCTGGATGCTCTGTAAATACTGTCGTGTTGCCCTTGAACCAAGGGTACCGAGGTTTCACAACAAGCTACACTTCTCTGTGTCAGAGGGACTGTGATGAAAATGCGTTAAAAGTCTTCAAATGTAATGTCAAGTGTAATAGCTTTTCAACAGCTTGGGTTTTCTGGTGAGAAGTCACTTATGTTTATGTTCAGCAAAATGTAGGCTAACTTTTCAAAATGTAGTTTTTAATTTAGATTTAAATAGAAAAGAAAAACAGAAATAGTTTGACATTTTCGGAACGTACCATTCCCTTTCCTGCAATGGGTTGGATGAGAGAACTGATGCCACTCTCATATCTGTCTGTTAAATACAACGCTTCAGCCAGCAACTGGTTAGCGTAGCTTAGCATAAAGACTGGAAATGGGGAGAAACCGCCACCCTAGCTCTGTCAGAACCAGTCCATAACAAAGTGTGAAGTTTGACCGCTCGCATTGTAAGACTCACTGGGTAGACTTTATAACTCTACACACTTTATTTGAAGTGGATTTTGGACAATCTCAGGTTTTTACTTTAACAATTCATAATAGGTATGATACAAAATATATATAATCCAATGTTCAGAGACCGTAAAGGACTACTATCCTGTATATGTGTGTAACTATATTGTTTTAATGCCGTTTTCATTTTGAATGTGGTACTCTCCAGTTTCCCTCGGAAAACTGACAAAATTGTATTTGAGGCCTGTGAAACACAAATGAGACACTGAGCTGCAAACAACCTCAATTACAAGTCTGGGCAATAACATTATTTAAATGTACATGGATGAACGTCCATTGAAATGTCTCATTAGTATCAACCGAGGTTCCACCAGTCAGCGGATCAGTGAACAGTTTTATTTAGCATCACATTTATCTGTCGTGTAACCTGAACTTCTCTCCTCCTCAGTCAGTGACAGCTGTTTCAAGAACTTGGCTGAGGACAGGAGTGGAGTCAACCTGAAGGACCTGGTCCATGATCCCTCACTGTGAGTCCACACACAGTCAGATCAGTCTCAATACTAATGAATGCACACTGAAGGATTCACTCATGTATATGTCCTGATTTATTTTAAAGTGACGCAAGTAATCTTTGTACAGAAATGTAAAAAAATATATACATATTAATAAAAAAACAAGGTTCACAAATATATTTCTGATGCACACACGCATTAACCTGAATTTGAATAAATGTAATAGAAATCCCCAAATTTATGTATTTAAAAGGATTTGCAATTTTCATCAAATCCATGTTTGCATGTTGTTCTGTTAATATACCGACGGTTGAACTCACAGTTATAACCTGCTTGTTATGAGTGAGCTTCATGTGTCTGTGGGTCTGGTTTGTGTTACACTCCCCACCCTCGGCTCCATTCACAAATGCCATTTTTTCCACAGGGAAGTATCCGTAGCCAATCGGTACGATTTAATTTGATCACAAAGAGTTTACATCTGCGCTGTCTGCAATTGTGAACAGGAGGATGGTCATCAAACTAACTACATCCAGCTGGTCAGAGGTCAGAGGTCAACCTCAAGATGGAGGCTGGTGGTGGCGCTCAAAAAGTGTAATTAATAACTGTCTTGGTGTGCGTGAGTAAATGTGTTTGAGTTTTGAATGCTTGCTGCAATAGTGAGGGTAGTAGGTAGTGCAGGGGTCGGCAACCAGCGGCTCTTCAGCCCCTCGGTTTGAGGCACCCGTGACAAAATCATTTTTAATTTGATTAAATGTTTTGCACAGTGGACAATCTTTCAAAGGGAACACCTCTTATCTTGGAGTTTGACGTGATACTGTGTGATGAAATTAAAAAAATCTTAATATTTTGTCAGCATCCTACTGTATGTGCGTCACATCCTATTACGTTGCTGTCAAGAGCCGTTCCCTGCAGGTGGCTAATCGTGATTTGCAGACCCCCGCCCTCGGTAAACTATCAATGGATAAATCCCAGAAAAGAAAAGTCACGGAGGAAAACAGAGTTTAATTCTGCGTGGCCGTATTAGTTTGCTGTCACTGCCAACGATGCTGATGTTGAAGATGTCGCCCGTCAGAAGGCCGTCCTCGCTAGAGAGCACAAATGGAGCGATATTGAAAACCTCCCCAAACCCGACAAACTTGTGTTTGAAACATGGAATGCCATTCCCGACACTTGCATGAACATGAAGAAGTATGCATTTGGAGTCCTGTCCATCTTTGGATCAAGTACTTATGCGAGCAGGTTTTCTCAAGCATGAACTACATAACATCTAAATATCGCTCCCGCCTCACAGATGACAGCCTGCAGTCCTGTGTGAAGCTCAAAGTCGCATCTTACAGCCCTGACATAGAGAAACTCTGCAGCGATGTTCAGGAACAAAAATCACATTAAACAGGTGAGAATCTATCTTGGAACAAAAATATTTATGTTAGATCCTGAACTGGTGTAGTTGTGTTTTTATGTTCAGGCTGTAAGTGTCTGAGGAAAAAAACAAGATGTTGACAGCGCACTGAAATGGACTTTAGTCTTACTTAAATACAAACTGGCCTGTTTTTTATGTTTACTCTTTTTAAGATATTAGGCTGCAGCTATATGTTATATTTATTTCAAAGTAGGCTACTTTCTATTGAATATATTTTCCACAAACAGGAGGACCCAAACAGACCTGAATTGACCTCAATGTAGGCCTACACATGCCGGTGTATTGTTTGATATTGTTATAACAGGTAAAATAGCAATACAATGTCAAGAATTGTCTTTATTCTTGTTCTATAATTTCATAAATACAACAAACTATAGTTTTTGTATATATAATATAACTATAAAACTTTATAAGCTGTGATATCAAATAGCTTTTGCGGCTCCAGACACATTTTATTTGGTGGAAAATAGGGCAAAATGTCTCTTTGGATAGTAAAGGTTGCCGACCCCTGAGGTAGTGGCATTCAACACTAGCGTTTGCTAACAAGTTAGCTATATATCACTAATAGACAACCTAGGATTATTAGCTAGCTAGCTAGCCATAATATGATCCGAGTAATTTTAGACAACATAACCTTACAGTTAACTCACTTGCAAATAGCTTACCTGTTTCTAAATATTTGCAATAAAGTAAGTTGCTAGCAAACCATAGTAAGTAAATGGGTAACTAGCTTGCGTTAGTGTTAAATGCCACATCACTAACGTAGCAAGCATTCATGACTCAAACATATTTAATCATTCTCACCAAGACAGTTATTCCACTTAAACTTACACGTGGGATGCGATCGAATGGTCTTTATTTTTTGAGGAAGTGTCCTAACCGAGTGAAATGACCAGGAAGTATGTAAGCGGCAGCCATGATGAGAGCTGGCCGGATTCATTACATGCTGAGGAAAGGTGCCTCAGTGCTTCCTCTCTTATCTTGAGGTCAAGGAAAAGTGGTTAGGAAAAGATACAGGACGTAATCCGACTGCAGCCATGGAGCGCCACCACCAGACACCGTGTCGAGGTTGACCTTTGACCTCCTGGCAGCTGCATGTAGTCAGTTTGATGTCAATCCTCCTGTTCGTAGTCGAAGACTGCACAGTGTAACGCTTTGTGTGATCACATGGAATCATACTTTCAAATCCCGTTGAAAAAATGGCATTTGTGAATGGAGCCGAGGCAGGGGAGGTCACACAAGACGAGGAGTTTATAAATGCAGGTTCAACAATCTGTATATGAATGTAACAACATCCACATGTTTTGGATGAAAATTGCAAATACATTTCAAAACATATGTTTTCTATTACATTTATTTAAGATGTCAATGCATCAGAAACACATTTGTGAGCCCTATTTTCTTTGTATGATATGACTGCTAACTTTTTTAGAGAGTAATTTAAATATACATCAAAAAATACATTTGTGAATCCCTTTGTGTGCATCCATTAATACTAAGACCGATCTGACCCTGTAGTCTGTGGTCTGCACACACATTCACGTGCACGGACGTTACCCTCACTCCGTCTCTGTCCCCTCCTGCAGGCTAGGAGGAGTCATAGCGGCCTACAAGATAGTTCCAGATGAGATTGATGAAATCAAGGTATGTGTCGTCGCTTCGAGCTCACTAGCAATCCCATCACTCCCAGTTTTACGAGACACAAAGCAATGTGAGGTGAAGACTGGACTCTGCACACTTTCCCACTGGCACTCAAAAAAGTTTGAATCTGTCATAGAAGAAGACGCACTCGAGATACAACACCGAATGAAAACCGTGGCACATTCCTCATCACATACTCCCTGAATCTTTTTCCTTTTGACTCAAAGTCTTATTAGCGGTTGCAGTGACCACCCGTCTATCATCCAACATTTAGCCACCCATGATCCCTCACTGCTGTTCTAGCCACTGAATGCAGTGAGGATATGATCCTGAATGAAAGGGTCTTTATCCACTGCAGCTGTCCGCTGGGCCCATAGCATTCCAGGTCAAGAGGATGCATGGTGTAGTTGTGAACCGTGTGTGTTTACATGTGCACAGGAAACTCTTCTGGAGTGGTGCGATGAACAGCAGCTGAATCTCATTCTCACTACCGGAGGAACCGGATTTGCACCACGAGATGTTACACCTGAGGTACAAACGCACAGAGCCACCGACTGCAACGCTTCAAAGTGAAAATAATAATAAAATAAAACTGTAAACATGGCCGTGGTTACACTTGTATTTGTGATGGGGCGCTAGATCGGATGTCAGCCGTGTCTGCATATGTGTGTCCACTCTTGACACTTCAATGCGACCAGCCTGATCAGCCAGTGACTGGAAAAAGTCCGTGGTCAAAGGAGCGGCTGTAAAATGCTGGATAAATATATCAAGTCCTATAAATTCTTCACAATAAAGGTCCCCCGTTATTTTTGCTGATCACTCTTCCTCCCTGCATTATTGGTAGAGGTTTGTTTTCAAATTGAAAAATAGCGAAGCTCCGTTAATTCAGCACTAAACCCACTTTCCCATGAATTCTTCACAATAAAAGTCCCCCGTTATTTTGAAGCAGCAAAATCAGGAAAAACCAGCACTGGTTCTGATCTGGAGATGATGGGGACATACGTTTGATGACTTGTCCCGATTGTGTCCACATGCTGTCCACACCACGTTCAGATCCCAACTCAATGCGGGCCAGGCCACCTCGGCATGTGGTCCAGCTGGTCGGAACCCAACGCGAGCGAGGTCTGATCTCGTAGCGTACAGACTTGACAGTTGATGCGTCCTGGAACGATGGGATGACAAAAGCACCAAAGAGACGAGCGTAACCACGGCCCTCTGATTAAAATCAGGACAATTAGAGACTAAACTAGTGAGCCCTGTCTGAAAATTCACTGAACAAACTGCTTCAAAAATTAATTTAGTCTTCTAACCAAACCAGTGATTTTGATGTCTGAACTAGAGACCGGGTGTTTTGTGTTGCAGGCCACCAGAGACGTGATAGAGCGAGAGGCTCCAGGTATGGCTCTCGCCATGCTGATGGGATCACTCAACGTTACACCGCTAGGCATGCTTTCCAGGTGAAGACTTGTTCACCACTACTGTTCAACGTCAGTCAGTTAAGACATGCTGTCTGCACCGGGATGTGCGGCGCTAAATCTGATAATCTGTTCAATTCTAACCAGATTAGTGTGCGCGATATCCTCTCCTGCTCTAATCTGCTTCCTACTTGCATTGTCTCTCCAGGCCAGTGTGTGGTATCCGTGGTAAGACCCTGATCATCAACCTGCCAGGGAGCAAGAAGGGCTCTCAGGTGGGATTCTGTCCTTATCTGAACTCTGCTAGAACCCTATACATGCTTACTCATGTAATGCCTGCTAGCTATTATGAGAATCTGTAGCCGATGATGATGCGTTTTCACTAGACTTGAAACAGGTGCATACAACTATTACATTAACTTTGAAATATAATGTAATTTGTCAAGTGTATGTCATTTGAAAATGACATTGGTAAAGAACACATAGTGACTAGTGAAAGACTTCAAACTCTAAGTTTAGGACTTGACTTGAGATTTACTTGGGACTTGGGGCAAGACATAGAATAGAAGTAGAACGGATATTCCCATTTCTATCAACGTTGCAGGGTGGTCAGAGCGACAGCCATTTCATAGCGGGCTAACTTCCACACAAAGCGACTTGCAGCAAGTCAGACTCACTCAAGCCGGTGGGACTTGTAACACAACAGCATTGGCATCTGTGTGTGTGCGTGTGTGTACACACTGTGTAGTCCCACCATGCAGGCAGTTCTCTCTATAAATACATAAGTAATAAAGAAAGTGTTGATTGGGCTCTGTAACTACCTCCGCTTCCGGCTTAGCGGCGCGGCAACACTCGTTAAGGCCCCACTGACATTGGCATTGTCATCATAACAACTAACAACAACCAACATTTTCTTTTGTCTTTGTCAAATGACCACGGCAAAAGTTCAATGTCTGTTGTTCTCCTGTTCTATTTATTTGTACATACTGTAATACCCCAATTTTCGTGACCCAAAAGTTATTAGAATAAAAAAAGAGTAATTTAACCGCTGTGTGGCAGTGGTTTGATATGTCATCATAGCTATACAGTAGCCCTTTCCTGACAAAATATAGTGGATAGCTCCATTTGAGAGGGTTTTTGCAACATTAACTGTACTTTTTTGTTTAAAGCTGGCTGCTGTTTTCAGTGAAAAAGCTCTAAGCTCTAAGCTCCGGCATCAAATGTTACCAATATATCAATAAACACAGTAACGTTTTAAGTAAGAAAGTGCGGGGCTACTACAATCAATCCAGTGTTTGAAAGTGGAGTTTAACTTGCTCGTCGTGTTGTTTTCTCCAGGAGTGCTTTCAGTTCATCCTGCCCGCTCTGCCCCACGCCATTGACCTGCTGCGCGAGGCCACTGTCAGGGTGAAGTCCACACACTCCGCCCTGGAGCAGCTGCCCTCCCCTTCCCCTCTGCTGGCCAACACGCACATCGACGCGCACATCAACACGGACACCATGGAGCGCGGCACCCAGTGCGAGGATGAAGAGGACGAGGATGACGAGGAGGAGGACAGGATGCGGGGTCCACATGTGCACAACCACCACCACCACCACCATCACCAGCATGGCTCCTCCCACATCACCGCAGCTGCCATCGCTGCCAAGGTAAACCAGTCGCCATGGACGCTGCTGCTGCTGGAGACTTGATAGAGGAGACTTTAATGATCCCTGTGGGGAAATTGGGTCATTGCAGCAGCAGGGTACCGTAATACAGACAACCGCTGCTCAAATGACTACACAAATATCACTTATTAAAGGAAATAAGCAGCAGGGCATTTCAGAAAACTGAAACATCTTTTTTCCCCACTATGATAAAAATAAATTCTTGTCTGGGTCAAGCTGAGGAAAGTTGCTGTTTGAAGAAAGAGCGCTTCAGTATATTTGATACCATTCCTTGGGAAATTGAATGGAAAGTAATCCAACTTCAAACAGACAGTGAGACCACGTTTAAAGCTGTTTTTTAAATCTCTATCTGAATATCTTGTCTGGATAGAGCAGAACACGTGTGACCACGTTCTTCAAAACTATTTGAAATCAAAGTCACATAACGCATGTTAAAAAAGTAACAGCTGACCCCTCCCGTGGCAAACGTGGGGCCACAACGATGTGCAACACAAGGGTCCAGCAGTTGACTGACAGAGTCGTACAAATGTTGTCGGAATCTTTTATTAGCCGTAATTAAAAACATGTGTTTAAGTTTGAATGATAATAAGACAGAGGCCTATTTAAAGGTGGAGTCTGTGATTCTAATCCAATACACTCCTCACGGTTGTATTCATACACAGCCCTGGCTCCCTAAATGCGAAACAAACAGTGTGACTCAGACTTAGGCACTATGGCTGTACTGAATGTCTTTTTTTTTTATTCGAAGCTTCTATTGGGTTTATGAATAAAGCTTTGAATGTCTGTTAATACAGGTGCAAGCCTCTCTGTGTGTGGGGGGGAGGGCGACCAGTTTTAGACCGCAGTGAAAATGCCTTAACGCCAACAAATGTGGATTGAAGCAGAATATTTCGTTAGATAAAAACATGTTGGGAATTTTGGTAATGATTACATCTATCTTTTTTTGATAGTAATAAGTGTGCGTGCTTGGCTTTGTCATTGCGATAGCTGTGGCCAAAGGCATTATGTTTTCAGGTTGTCCGTCCGTCCATCCGGTGCATTGTCATGAACACAATATCTCAGGAATGCCGAGACGGAATTTCTTTAAATTTGGCACAGGCGTCCACCTGGACTCAAGGATGAACTGACTAGATTTTGGTGATCAAACTGTGGTTTGACTCGAACGTAGCTGAACCATGTCATGTGGTTTTCTACACTTTAAGAACAAATATTACTGGGACCACTCCAGAAAAGTGATGATGAACATTTAATATCCAGGAATTCACATGATAGACACCACTGACTATCCCTGTAACAATCTGCCCACAATTAAGCAAATTGACCATGGACGCTCCAGCCATACACTAGGTTTACCTAGTCTTGTTAATAAAATCTATTTAAAGCCTTAAAACATATTTATTTTTCTTCAATATTTCCCAAATGTTGCACTGGATGCATTTTTACTGTCTGCTACAGTGTTTTGATTGTGAATTTTGTAACAACTAGGTACAACTCAGCAGTGAGTGTTGACCAGGCGGCAACCTCAGGTTCTGAGTGAAGCCAATGAGGAAGTGTGTTAAAGCTGCATTCTCTCTAATGTCCACCAGGGGGCGACTCCTCTGGTTCTATAGAAGTCTATGAGAAAATGACTCTACTTCTCTCTTGATTTATTACCTCAGTAAACATTGTAAACATGAGTTTATGGTCTCAATCTCTAGTTTCAAGTCTTCTTCAATACAGCATGATGTTCATTTAGTACATTATGGTCCATTTAGAGTCAAACAGACCATAGAGCAGGGGATGCTTTAGGGCGGGGCTACTGTGATTGACAGGTCTCTGCCGCTACCAGAGAACATACGGTGTCTCTACGTCACTCCTCCGCATTCCAAACATGGCAACGGCCCTATTCGAAGATGGCGAACATGAGGCTTCAAAACATCAGTCCACAAACCAATGACGTCACCATGACTACGTCCACTTCTTATAAACACAACACTCAATCCTACTTTCAGCTTGTGCAACAGGCTGCAGTTGTAAATGCAAAGGCCCATGGCGATGTCATTATCCAGATAATGTATCAAGTTACCGATGGCCTACTCTCACAATTCCAAATACTTGATTATATTGTATGTGGAACATAACTGGTAGGAACCTTTAGCACTCGAGTTTGGTTAATATTGAGAAGTATGCCGATGGAGCAGCTGTTACAGGAAAATGTCCACTTTTTGTGATGTCATTCATTAACCAGATTGAAGCACTCCATTTCATCTCATTCACCTGTCTGTCTATGGGGACATGTGTCTGTCTGTGTCTGTGTTTGTGCATGTGTGTGTGTGTGTCCATCAGACGAGCCATGTTGCGGTCATGGCTAAGGGTGGTCCCTACCTGCTCGACAACACGCCTGCCACGCCCACTCATTTCACCTGCTCCTGTACCCATGACCAGCAGGTGAGACACTCCCACACACCCCTCCTCGCCCTGTCATTGGTCACTTCATCGTGTCTTTCAGGTACACACTGCCCGGCCCTGTTCTTCACACATTATTTGAATCTGCCTTTCTCTGAATTGCTTTAAATGTATCTGGAGCATTCGGCAAAAAAGGCTTTAATGATCCCGTTGTACACTACCTGCCCAGCAACAGCAGACGGGCAAAGCTAGACACTAGAAAGTTGAACATTCGGCATTTAAAGAGCCAGATATTTCTTTCAGGAGTTGATGGAGACCAAAAAAGAGCGAAAATGGAGAGTGAAAAAGTATTTGATTACAGTGGATACAAACATGTCTGCTGGATGTATAAAGAGACAACTGTTTGCTCACACAATATCATAACAACGCTATAAGGTGAAAAAGATGTAAATAATATTGTAGCTGCTTGTTTCTGCCACCCCCAGGTGGCCAACAAGTTAATGCAGCTTTACAAAGAAAAGAACCAATCCAAAATGAGTTTGGGATACTATTATTCATCAAACTATTCATGTTAGTATAATTCTTTACACACTGAAATGTACTTCAGAAGTAGAAAGTCTATACACTTGCTTAAGGAAAGATACAGAAGGTTCCAGTTTTGAATGAAGTGGTGGGCAGCTGCAGTAGAGCAGCTAGCCACGGCGTCATGCCAGCCTGTCACATGATCAGCTCACAGCCAATCATGGTTCTCTGCTCATGTTGCCTTTAAGAAAAACAAGTAAATCTTCCAACTGCTGTTATATATATTTCAGGTAGCTACGTAGATAAGAATTGATTATTTTAGCCGGCTAACGTTTAACCATCATTTATAAAAGCAATGTGTAGGTGTGATGGCTACGTATTTTACAACCTGGGTAAAAAAGCTTTTATGCATCTTAAGAATAATTAGACAAATATTGTGTCCTTTTTTGTGGTCACCTGGGCAATTCATTGATGAGAACAGAGACAATAAAACCATCCATTTATCCCTGGTACATGTTTGACTTAAATATGCTACACTTTAGCATACGTGATCAGATTGATTTCCAATGTCTCCCTGTTGACCAGTGGTGGAACCTGATGTAGCTCTGAAACAAATAGACTTGTGTGAATCAGATAGAATTGATATTAATGGTTGTTATTTCCTTCTCAAAGGGGGTTTTGCATGATTCTTACCTTACCTTTCAGGCCGCTCTTGGTTTCAGTGAATTCCAGCTTGTAATGAAGGTTATTTATCACAGTGACCATTTAAGCCCTGTTCACTTCTGACTTTTTAGTCCTCCATACAATTTGAATAATTCCAGATGTTCTGTTTGTTCTTAATCCACCACAAATGCCATGTACCCGTGATTCCAGCTCAAATGACCCTCTACTGAAATGTAAAACTCTTTGTATTTCTCTCTTTTGTTCTGAATAATGGAGGCTACAGTGATTATATTAATCAGAGCTTTGATAGTATTTTGGGTCCCATTGAAAACCCATTGAAAGAAAGAGTAAGTTCAAATGGAAACGGACTTTGTTCACCCCACATGTGAATGTGCCACACATCGATGTGTTGGATGAAGGAAGTCCACAGTCCCTAGTTGCTTCTAAACAAATGCCAAAGTGCTGAAGCAGCGATCCTGTAAGGAAACATGGATGATTTCGGTGTCTATGTTCTCGTAACCTTTGGAGGAAGTTCGTTAAGTTGAATGGGACACAAGAAAAAAAAAAAGTAACCTGAATGATAATGAACGATAAAGCAGTCCTCTATTTGATTTAGTTGCAGCAAATGTTAAATTAATAAGAGTTTTTATTTTTCTTCACCAGATTAGTTTGCATTCCCTAAAACCAAACACCAACACAAACTCTTTGGCATTAAGTGTGTGTGTGTGTGTGTGTGTGTGTGTGTGTGTGTGTGTGTGTGTGTGTGTGTGTGTGTGTGTGTGTGTGTGTGTGTGTGTGTGTAGATCCCGGACTCTATCATTTCTCGAGGCGTTCAGGTGCTTCCTCGAGATTCCGCCTCTTTAAGCTCCACCCCTTCCGAGTCACCACGGGCAACACAGGCCACCTCCCGCCTTTCCACCGCCTCATGCCCGACACCCAAGGTACACGTATGCTTTCATACACACACACACACACACACACACACACACACACACAAATGAGCACTAAGAAATAACAATCTCTGAAATTGAAAGTCTTTCAACCATAAAGAAATGTATATTAAAAAAACTATTTGCATGAAATTTTAAGTTTTTTTTTATATATGCTTTTCAAGACTCCTGTGTAAATAACATTTGTATGCTATCTCAGCAGTTCCCAATAAAAAACAAACCGATAAAGGACAGTTCATGCATGATTAGAGTTGTTGCTCATTTCTTTTCTTATTATGACAAACTCCCAGTAAAGATGAGGTTGCCAATTTTAATTCCTAGCTTTAAAAAAAAACAAGATTTCTTTGGGATTGTTTGGAGAGTTGTTTGGTCCCACTGAAACCACTAAGATCCCTTACCAAATGGTATAAGTGTTGAGGATGAGCAAACTAAATGTGACCTCTAATCCTGTCTTACTTGGGCTGTGAGACCAAAGTGAAACGTGACTGTCCTACCCATAGGTTAAAGGTCTCCGGGCCTCGTGTGCTGTTTGGAGTTCAATGGGAGTGAATGAGACTGTTTGGCAAAACTGAAATGTAAATATCTTCAGTTGTGGTACATTCACGTAAAATTTGTCCCAATTGATATCAAGAGATTGGATATGGGGGGGGGAACAAAAACTCTTGAGAGTTTTCTTAAAGGTCATATTTAAATGACTACAAACTATCATATGATAGATAGTGGCCCCTATTTACCTACAATGAAAAGAGATTCAGGCTTTGATTTATGCAACAAGCTTTTAGGCCTTTATTTGAAGGCCTCATTTCGTTTTTTCCTTTCATGTAAATACTGATTATTACATCATATTTTACTAACAACTGTTTTCCCATCTGCCACTATTTTAATTAGATCTGAATAATTGCAACCTTCAGTGCGTGGACTATCGTTCCTTTTCCTTTGTAGGCTTTTATTTTGAAACATGAGCACAGGAGGCGTTGTCTTTCATTGAAGATAAACTTAAAAGTAGAGATTGGAATTGATTAGCGAATGAAAACAGTATTTCTGTGGAAAGGAAGAAGTGAGAGCAGCAGAGTGGTGAGTAGGACATGACTCAGTTAGTGCTGAGTTTACCAAGTTAGTCAAACGTAGACAGGAGTTTCCACCAATCCTCAGTGATTTTTAATTGTCCTTTATTGTTGACCGGCCTTCTTTTGTTAGTACCGGACATGTCTATTATTTGAATTCTGGCTTTATTCAAGAATTTACCTTTTTTTCTTTCTTTATATTCAATGGCAACCACGGTTATTAACATTTAAATCAAGACAAAGAGACAACTCAGGAAAAAGAGTGTTGAAAATGATGATAAAAGCAGTAAAGAAGTATGATATATGCTGAAGGTAGTTTTACAAACTGTTTTGATAACGCTGCGCTAGGAGAGGAACTTCCACAGCAGATGTGGACAACGCACCGGCAGATATTCTGTGTGAGATTTAAGGAACAGAATGACTGATACATCAATCAAACCCGGCTTGAACGTCTCAGCTGGAATTCATGTTACTCATGTATCCTTGTCCTGTGTCTTAAACGTTATTAATAGAACATGAACGCCTTTGGCTAGACTGTCCTGTTATGGAGGAGAGGCGTTGAAATCATCCCTTCCATATATTTGCATCAAACAATGACCAAATATAGAATAACTGTCCTGTCTCTCTGCAGGTTCAGTCACGATGTGGCAGTAATGAGAACATTCTGAGAGCCAGTAAGTTCAGCGTGTGTGTGTGTGTGTGTGTGTTCCTCATTAACATGCCAGCCTTGCAACAGTAACTTACATCTCTGTGTTTGAATGTTTAAACTTTGTGGTATTGTTTATAGTAACATATTCTCCACTCACTCACGTCTATTCACGTGTGTGTGTGTGTGTGTGTGTGTGTGTGTGTGTGTGTGTAGGCCACAGTGCGGTGGACATCAGCAAGGTGGCACGTCGTCATCGCATGTCTCCGTTCCCGTTGACGTCAATGGACAAAGCCTTCATCACTGTTCTAGAGATGACACCTATTCTGGGAATTGAAGTCATTAACTACAGAGGTGAGTGTGTGTGTGTGTGTGTACTGTAAGTATGTGCGTTCTGTTCAGTTTTATGCACAGACATGTAGATATTATTGCATTGTCATGTTTGTTGTTGGTAATAATAAAGTGTGCACTAAAACCGACATGGCTCGGCTCATCTCTGCAGACGGTTTGGGTCGAGTGCTCGCTCAGGACATCTATGCCAAAGACAACCTTCCTCCATTCCCTGCTTCCGTTAAAGACGGCTACGCTGTACGAGGTGAGACCCCCGATGCCGACCACACAACGTCCGATAAACACTACGTCAGGGGACATGGCTGTAAAACGGGATCTATGAAAATGCCATTCAATTTGACCTGGCTGACATCTGCATTCATCCACGCATTTACATGCTTTCACTTCTTGGCATTGAGTAAATTAGACTGTAACACTGTTCTGTCCTCTTTGCTGCCACTTAAATATTAAAACATCTATTGTCGTGGTCTACGTTCCACCGTGTGACCCATCCTGTCCAGGCCACCACCACGTCATCTTTCCTCCAGCAGTCAGAAGATGGAACTCCCCACGCCAGCCCCCTCTACCACAAGTTCCCCGTAAACTGACCCGTACTGCTCTGCAGGCTCTAAATTGTATCCCAATTGATATCAAGGGATTGGCTATGCGGGGAAAATTGAAAAACAAAATTTCATTTTGTGAGAATTTTCTTATGTTTAAATGCCTGAAAGCTCTCATATGATAGTGGCCTTTATTTACCAAAGAGATACAGGCTTTTATTTATGCAACAAGCTTTTAGGTCCTTATTTCACATTTTGTCCTGTCTATGTACTAGTTATTATATCATAATTTAGTAACAAGCCGCCCTGTTTTCCCATCTGCTACCTTTTTAATTTGCTGTTAGTGCAAACTCAAAACTTTCAACAGCACTAATTCCATCAATACAACAAGAGATGTATGTCTCACTCACCAGGGAACTGACCTTAAACTGGACATGGATCAGTGTACCTCTTACCCGTGGGGTTACTTGGTATTCTGGTAAACTGCACTTACAGTACAGTAACAAGCGTAGTAGTCACAGTAATCTTCACTGCTCTGCTGTCGGCTGACTTCCCTACTGTGCTGTGCCCAAACAATTACCACTGACACAATAACAAAGTATCTTATCTTGTATTTTCCGTAATTGAACCTAATCAACATGGTTGTCGTTTAACCCGTAGCTGCCGACGGCCCTGGAGATCGCTTCATCATGGGAGAATCACAGGCCGGACAACAGGTCAGCTATTAATACTAATAATAATATTAATAATGTTACAGTCCAGAGTAATACGACCTAGCACCATTAGTGCGCTTTAGCAGTACAAGTACCAGCACTGCTAACAATCACTACTGTTAGCACTTCTGCTCATACAAATCCCACCAACTACATCAAGCACGGTGAGTAAACACTGCTGAAAGAAATGTCCTGTGGTAATAAGGGTGCTACTGAAATGTCTGTGTGATTTAATAAACACACTCTCAGCCAGTCACATCACCAGTTTAATGGCCGTGAAACATAACAACGATGACTCGACAAGCGGAGAGAGTCTTTGATATTAAAAGTCTCATCATATCATCCCACTGATGTTGCCAATCATCTTTTGAAACGCATTCATGATTCAATGTGCACGTGTGCAGCCCACACACACAGTGATGCCAGGTCAGGTGATGAGGGTGACGACCGGGGCTCCGATTCCTTGCGGAGCCGACGCCGTGGTCCAGGTGGAGGACACGGAGCTGCTGAGGGAGTCTGAGGATGTGAGTACACGAGTGAGGGTGTTGCCTTGAGTGCTGTCTAGTTTAACCGTACACGAGTTGTTGTCAGCAGGCATGGCGATATTGAGTCTGGCTTATTTCAGGGCACAGAGGAGCTGGAGGTGAGGATTATGGTCCAGGCCCGGCCCGGACAGGACATCAGGTAAAAACAGCACAATGTGCGAAAGGAACTAAGTGAAGGCTAATGACCTTTAGCCTGATTCGACTGTCGATTCTCACAGTGGGATCGTCTGAAACAAAGGATCATTCCATTCTGGCTACATGGGGGTGCTGATTGTCCGATTTGACATAGAACTGCTTGGTATCTCCCAATAAATCACGATGTATAGCCTTTTTTGGTCTGAATATCATCCTATTAATAATACCTTGTCATAAAATTAGAAAATAAGTCATGTGCTTTTCAATCAGCCGTTTTAGTGTGTTAATAAATCACCATGTAGACTAAATTCCACCGTCCAAATGAACGGGACCATCAGAGCCTCAGAAAGGATCAAATAACAACAGCATAAGGCTACAAAGGCTACAAAACCAAAGAATACATCGATTAATCAGAGTTTATGAAGATTCTTTGTCAGATGAGCATGCTGGAGGCATGTAAACAAAGCTGTCTGTCTATTGATCTTGATCTTCTGGCGAAGAGGAGAAAACGCGTCTCGTTATGAAATCATTTCTTACACAAAAGTCAAGAAAAAGTATTGTATTATTGGGTGTTTCAGCTCTTTTGTTTGGTGTGGAAGAGATGAAAGCCAATGGTCCCGAATGAGAATGTGGATCAATGGCAAAAAAACCACCAAAAAGCCACACGATGTTTTGATAAGATTCGACTGTGTAAATTCTAAGTGGTAATTCAAAGCTGCATCAGAAAGCCACTAGCTTATTATGATGTACCGTGTTTGTGTGTGTGTCTGCACAGGCCCATAGGTCATGACATCAGGCGAGGGGAGTGTGTGTTGGCCAAAGGGACACACATGGGCCCGTCAGAGATCGGCTTGCTGGCTACAGTGGGAGTGACCGAGGTCAGCGTGCACAAGTTCCCTGTGGTGGCCGTCATGTCCACCGGAAACGAGGTACGAGCGCATGAACGGCTCGGGAAAATACACACAGGCTTGGCTTTAAAATCTTTGCATTTAGAGTTTTTCGGGATTCTTCTGTGCTTGTGTGTGTGGTGTGTAGCTGTTAAATCCAGAGGATGACCTCCACCCAGGGAAAATCCGAGACTCCAACCGCTCCACCCTGCTGTCCACCATCCAGGAGCACGGATATCCCACCATCAACCTGGGCATCGTCGGAGACAAGTAGGAGCCTTATAGGTTTACACAAAAATACAGCGCAGACTACATTTGATGGAGAGCTTTGCTACCAGTCAAAATCAACTGAGGAAATATACGTGAAAGTATACAATAAAAAAACAAAACACAGTTTGCAGCGTGCAAAAGTACTCTGCCTGCAGCGTTTGGGCTATACGCTGCGTATCATTTCATTCATCACCTTTCAGTTAAAGAGACACATTGAATATACATACAATACATTTTGTTCTCATTTCATTCCAGTTTCCAGTCAGCACATTCTCAGGCAGCTCAAAACAACTGAAACACTGTTAATAAACTATTGGAGAAGTACTTTTTACTCCTGGGCTGAACTGAAGAAGTTAATGCTCTGTCCCTGGTGAACAGGCAGTCTGGGAAATGTAGGAAAACACGAACTGCAGCAGACTGAAGATGAGGCATGTCAAAAAGAAAACTGCTACAAAATAACTAATAATACAACTAATACGAAGTACTTATGAGTACTCGTTTGATGTTGCACTTAATTAAGCAGAGGGAATTGCAAGAGACGGAGTGAAAAAGAAGGGTCTGAACTAGGAGTGCCTAGTACGGGTCAAGCTTCAGAAAAACATGGATCCTTCACTTCCCACACTGCCACTTGATTGCGTCTTTTTCTCAGAACCTTCTTTGCCTGGTGAACACCCACATCTTTCAAGTTCCACAGCTCCAGTTTGTAATGCAGGCTTTGCGTTAATGATGTGGCTTCCCCTCACAGCCACAGAAGATGTTACACAGCAGTGTCCATAGGCAGCATAGTAGCGCTCCCCATTAAGTTGTGAACTGAGGAGCCTCTATCGTTGCAGCCCTGATGACCTGCTGTCAGCTCTCCATGAGGGAATCAGTCGCGCCGATGTCATCATCACCTCAGGGGGTGTGTCCATGGGAGAGAAGGTAACCGTCTCCTCTAACTTACTGAATAATTCACAGACTCGTCAACCTTTTTTTAACTGTGTATTTGTTTATCCTCCAGGTTAGTTTTTCTGCTCTAACAACATCTGAAAGCAGCACTGTCTCACAGTTCATTCAGCTTCTACAGTGTTCTCAATCTGTGTTTGTCTCATCAGGACTACCTCAAACAGGTGCTGGATATTGACCTTCATGCTCAGATCCACTTTGGACGAGTCTTTATGAAGCCAGGGTGAGATGGGGGAGAGGGTTGGAGGAGTCTGGCCGGGGGGTAAATACAAATGGGGGAAAGATGATTTTACATGCAAACTCGTTTTCTCACTGTTCCTGTGAGTCATGCTGCTGATTGTGCTGCTAGTAATGCTAATCCTCCTACCTCTGCTACTACTGCTAGAGAGCGTCCAACAGGAAGTTAGCATCACACCGGTTCCCTTTACAGAAAGACAATGGGATTTTTTCCTTGGATTTTGGATTATTGCAGAAAATAAGCTCTGTGGCAAACAAATGCTTATGATACTTAGATTGTCTTCACAAATCAACACCACTTTTATGATTTTTGAAGCATAAATGCAAAGCTAACATTAGGCTATACAGGAACTCCACCACGGTCACATGACGTCACCACCACCTGGTGATCTGGTGATGACGTTTAGTCGTCTCATTTAGACTCTTGTTCGCAGCATTTTTTTAAGAAAAATAAAATCTTCTAATTTCACAAGAGGGGTATTTACTGACTTATTTTATATTGTAAAACAAAACGTTCAAATATCTTCAGGTATCTAACCAAAAACACACAAGCACACAGTCATTCCTGCACCACTCTATACAGTTTCTACTAGCACTACTACACTAGTAGTACTAGTACTAGTGCTTCTTTTTCTTCTATTGCTGCTACTGCTTTAAGTACTTACACTACCACTCCTTCTATTTCTATTATTACTACTGCTTGTACTGCTTCAACTACTAATAATCTAATACTACTATGGTCACTAATACAAATATTACTGCTGCTACTACTACTACTGCTGCTACTAATGTTGCTGCTAGTACTGCTTGCGCTACCACCCCTATTATTGTAACTACTACTGCTGCTTTTATTTGACTGCTTTTACTACTGTTTACTACTACTGCTGTTGTTGATGCTACCACTGCCTCTGGTGACATCTAGAGGAAAAATAACGACCCGTGTGTTTCTGTCCCTCAGTCTTCCTACTACCTTTGCCACAGCTGACATCGATGGAACACGGAAGCTTATCTTTGCTCTGCCAGGTAGCATATTTATGTCTGTAGTCAGTGTGTGTGTGTGTGTGTATCTCCTTGTTGTCTAATACCCTGGACCATCTCTTGACACCACACTGCTTTGCCCTGCAGTTATTTTGCTAGTATGTGTTGTCGTTCAACAGTGATGGTTCCCCCCTCAGGGGGGGCGTCAAAGATCACAGCGGGTGCACTGGGATTTGTCTGCTCTGAGGTTATCATTTCTATGAATAAAATCTTAACACATTTACTGGATAATTAAGTCTATAAAAGTATTTAAAAAAGATATATTCAATTTGTCCTCAGTCAAAAATGGTTGTGTTTAAACCTGGTATTTGTGCACAATGTTGGAGAACAGATCAGTATTACACTACGTGTAGAATTAGATTCCAGTAGTGGCTGTGTAGGATTGTCTCTGACTCGTATCCAAACACTTCCAGTAACTCCGGAGCGTTTAAGTTCAAAAGTAAAATCTATCAAGATGCCATTACTTCATTTACGTTGACGAAAGTGACGGGATGCATTCATTTATAAAGGTTGATTTGATAAAAACAGACTAACCCATTTAATACGCTGAACCTCATTATTCAAATTGAGGAGTTTGTTCAGGGATTTCTAATGTTTTTAAGGAGGAGGGGAATCAGCTTTTCATAGATACGAGTAGGGGGCGCTTCAAGGGGAAAAAGCTTGGGAGCCACTGGGTTCAGGCGCGATCTCTTTCATGATACCGTACATATTTTCAAGTATTTGCCCATTGAGACCCAGTTGAAGCTAGGGATTGATTCATTGATTCAACGAGAACGTACAAGAAAGAGTGGGTTTTACAGGCAGAACAAAACAAAAGAGTGACTCTTAACCAGTGGCGGCTGGTGGAACATGTTCTCGGTAGGGCTGTGCCACATCCAATCAATTTCAGCAAACATCCCAGAATGATTTAATGCAAACAAATTAAGGTATCAAACACGCATTACTACTTTGCAGTTAAATATTTAACATTCATTCCAACACGAAAAAAAAGCAGTAAATAACACTTTGACAAACACGTCAGGACATCTGATTAATGTCACCCTCACAGGGAATTCAGTATAATCTAATATATATATCATATAATATTATTCACTATAATATAAAACACACACACACATATATATATATATATATATATATATATATATATAATTATTTATATATAACTATATATCCATTTCTCAGACAGGTGCTTCACTCCCTAACTGTCCATGCTGGTTCTGTCCCCGTTGTTTTAAAAAGATAAATAAGTTATTATCATGACGTCATCCAGCTAGCCAAACCTGTCTGGTGTACAGCTAGTAGAGAAGCTTCATGTACTGCTTCTCTGTCCTGCTAGTCTGCTGTCTGATTGTGAGGTCAGGCTGATCTGGGATCAGCTCTTTCAGTAGTTTCTCCTCTCAGTTCTCCTCTTGGAGGAGTAGTGCTCTCGCTGGCGCTGGCCTGTAGAGACTAGTCCTGACGAGAACGCGCAGCTTGGGGCAGAATTAAATCTGCCCCAAGCTGAATCTATTTGAGGACGCTGATTGGCTAAATTGTATGTCACTCATTTATATCTTTAGTCAGCATTAAAGCATCATTGGCTAAACTGCTTCATAGACCCGCCTCTTTGGGGCAGTTTCTCCAGCGCCCCAGCAGCTGAGACGTGCACACACAGAGAGGACGAGCAGGAAAAGCATATATTTACCGCAGATATCATATTTTACACATATTACTGGGTGATTCCATGTTTCAAAAACACAAATATTGTCAATTTGTATAGTTTATTATTATTATTATTATTTATTTTATTTTGTATTATTTGTAGCTCAAGGGGGGGCGGCGCCCTAGCGCCCTCTATGGACCAGCCGCCACTGCTCTTAACTTCTTTTGGCCCTTGTTTCTTTGGGGTTTGGGAGTTTTGATTTTAGGAGCGATTGATTTGTACCTTGCCCGAGTACCATTGCATTCCCCCCGCCGCTCAGCTTTAACATTATTTAAGTTGTTCTGTACTCTTCTATCATTTTATTTTATGTTGTCGTTACAGTGTAGAAAAGTGCGTCGATTGCAAGATCCAAAGCCCATACGTGGAGTCGACCCATTACACCTCTATTGTCTATGTTGTGGAGACAGTGTCAAGACTGAAGGAAATGCCGATCTCAAAGGAGACCGGTGGCGCTCGTCAAGTGCTGCTCCTCTTTTTTTTGGGTACAGTTCGTTTTCATACTTGATGCGAAACCGTACCCAAGTACACATGAACCGTACTCAAGACCAACCTTTCAAGTGTACTCGGGTCCCGGACCGGGTCCCTTGTGTGAAAGCCTCATTACTAAATTAACTCCAGCAGATAAAACTCAGCAACGCTCACGTCACGGACGCAGCTTACATTTTATTGGTCGGAGTGACACTATTGCAAACGGATGTGACTCAATCTAGGGTGTCAACTAAACCTCCAGGGTGTGTGTCCTGACAATCTGACTTGCATGAGCCGGACGTGAGTCGGTCCAGTCTGTAAACGGGTGCCCGAACTTCCCCGTTGGTTTATAATGGTTCGCTCAGTCTACTGTAGCCAGTCAGGGCAACATTAGCCATTCCTCTTTTTCTCCCTCCAGCCCCGGACCCACATATAGCATCAGCCCCCTGTCTTGTGTGTCTGTACTCTAGCTGTGCTCGTCATTGGTGTGTATGGTTTGTTCATGTACTGTTAGATTGATTTATTGCTGATATACTGGGGGAATAGATAGTTAAATCAGGTATTGGTTCGTCAACAGCTTTCACATCCAATAAGCAGGAGGTTCCTCTTATTTGATTCATACAGTCTCAGTCCTGGCCTGTGTGTGTTAAACCTACCCCAATCTGCCTCTCAAGACAGTTCTTCCCATTTTTGCCCGGGACCCTGTATCTCTTCATCAGAGTTCGACATCCACAGCACACACTGCATGCGCTTTACAGACAAGAAGATGCGCCCAATGCTCAAATGTGATAGAAAGGCTGCTTTTTCTTTCTGAAACGCTAATACGCGTTGGCACTGGGAAATATCACAGTGGTGTAAGAAGTGGAGGTAGTTTGTTTGATGGACTGACGTTTTGAGGCCTCGAGTTCGGCATTTTGGCTGTCACCATCTTGGATTTTGGCCGTCGCCATAGTTTTTTTTGCAACCAATGAAAGGAAGTGACCATATTTGGACTGCGTAGGCGTGACGTAGAGACGCCGTATACGGCTCTGGTAGCAACCTGTCAATCACTGTGTAGCCCCGCCCCTAAAGCATCCCCTGCTCTATGGTCTGTTTGACTCTAAATGGACCATCATTTACTAAATGAACATCATGCTGTATTGAAGAAGACTTGAAACTAGAGATTGAGACCATAAACTCATGTTTACAATGTTTACTGAGGTAATAAATCAAAAGAGAAGTAGAGTCATTTTCTCATAGACTTCTATACAACCAGAGGAGTCGCCCCCTGGTGGACACTAGAGAGAATGCAGCTTTAAGACATGAAGCTTTGGCTTCACTATTTAGAACCGGAAGTTGCCGGCTGGGTGTAAACTGACGTGTAGAGATGCTACTTGTCTTGAATGGCAAACAATTGGCTGCAGTTTAGATGTCATACATTTCCAAGATGTGTTGCTCTTTAAAGCTGGTTAATACTTCTGTTCTGAATCTATGCATAGCCTGATGTGCACCTCACCATAAATGTAACAAGTCACGGCGACGCAGATCTCAACAACTGATCCGGTCCGTTTGATGGCATTATTTCCTCCCACGCGTTTCCAGCTGCTCCTTCTTCTCCATGAACGTGGAACAAATGGAGGAAAGGTTAACTGAGGAAGTCCCTCCCTCTGCTTCAGTCGGTTCAATGATGGTACACACCATCTCCTCTGGCATCTGTTCTCTGTGTTGTAGTCATTTCAATCAAATTAACTGTGGTTCAAATTTTTTAGCTCCCAACTCCAATATGATCGCCATTGTTGGTACGCGAAGAATCCCAACTACTTACTGCTCTTTTTCAAGGTCTGAAACGCACAAAAATAGTCCACTGTTACCCTTTTTATTACATATTAAACTTTATCTTTTGAATGGATGTCTCCCCAGTGCTTTGGGCGCTTCAAGCCTCGGTTGCTTTCAGGTTCATCTTTTTCCACTCACCTCTCTCCTTAAAACGCCACTCAGCATTCTTAATCTCTAAGTGATGCCAACGTTTTATGGGCAGCTCGCTATTGATAGCTAGCGCTCTTTAACAAGCCACACACTGAAGCTGCAGTGAGACACTTGCGTAACCCCGGTTCTCTGAGTAGCACGAGTAAGTTTCTCAATGTGAGACAAAAAAAACTGAGCTTCTAGTAAAGTTCATCATATTTCATTCATGTCTCAGTCCATTTTAGTTTGATTGCAGTTCTTTTGGTACCAAAAAGCACTTCATTTTGTCCCAATGAAAAGATTACACTGGTTAGAAATGGGCGGAACTGTCCTTTGAAAAGCTGCCAACAACACAACAACAAGACTTTAAAAATGATTGGCTTGTGAAGCCGCTGTAGAACCCCCAGTCTCTCTTTGACTAAAGCACCTTTCCTGTTGTGCTGTTTAAAACTGTGCCCTTCCACCCTTGTTTTCAGTGCTAGTTGTCATGCTGCCATGGTAATGTAAAGGAATCCTACAGTATAGTGTGTCCTGTGGCCTTAGCTTGGGGCCCCTGTGATTTGGAGTGTGTTGGTCTTTGCTCCGGTCCGGCACTGTACATGTATTGCTATTGTTATTAAAGGAAACTTCAACTTCAGAGAGACTGGGCCCTCCCTGCTGGAGGTCGTAGCCCCGAGTGAGACCAGTGAGGCCAGGCAACCACTAACCCCTGCACCTAGAGGAAGTAGGTCCTGATGCTGAACCCACAATTACCCATAAATAACCTCTCACTGCACAGATCCCCTTTTCATGCTGCTGCTTCTGAATGACCTTTAAGCCCAAACGGAAACATTCAAATGCGATATGTCTTAGATGTTGCAGTGAACATAACCAAAGATTAAAGTGTACAAATTCAGTATTTCTGATTGCAACTTACTGTTGCTTCACACACATACTCTGCATTTTTCATTGAATAAAACTAAATTCGTTAAAAGCAAGTAATTTGGCATTTTGAAAAGTGGCTCTATTAAGCTAAAAAGGATTCTGTTAGCGTTCAGAGCAGGGGCGGACTGGCCATCGGGGATACCGGGTAAATCCCCGGTAGGCCGACGGGGTTGGGATGGTCCAATATCATCAGCCCGCCTCCATCACCAACCGGCCCTCCCTCTGACATCGCCGGCCCCGACTATATTCTATGCTTCACGGAAACACGTTAAATTTACTCTAATACCTAAATACCCAAAGTCAATAATCACTGACTGAGATTTATACTACTCCTCTCGATCTGTATTCACACTCATGGTTTCCAACTTCTTTACTCATCTAATCTCTTCCGTCAGTCTAACTTTGTTTTAGGTGTTATTAAATGTCAATCCAAAACACCAGCAGAGTTGTTGTCTCAAACATACTTTTAAGGCCACCCACCGTCATTCAATCTCCAGCAGCTGATCTTCCTCTGTCGTCACATATTATGCAGAGTGGGTTTGGCGCGTCAGAATTACTCCTGATATTTAATTAGACTCCTGATGTTGTCTGTTAAATGAAGCTTTCTTTTTCTTGGAAGTTGTAGGCTCTTCTTCTGTCTCCTTAGTGGGCTTTTCCCCTTTGCAAAGAAGCTCTCCAAAAGTGTTTTACTCATTTTCGCTAACTTGTGGGCTTAATTAACGTATCACGTGACCGAGACAAGCGTCTTGACATGTGTCAAGAGCCACAGGCGGATGAAATTGGGAGAGAATCCGGTCATTTTTCAAAATAAAACATCTATCAGGAGGTTGGGGACCACTGCTCTACCCTACTCAACACTTATGGAAAAAAACCACAGACCAATGCGTTGTAAATCACGTCACGTGATGCAGTTTAGCCAATCAAATAAGGGTATTCTGATTTCACCAGTGCGATGTAAGGAAAGACATCACAGAGCAGAGCTCTTTTAATTTCAGATGTGAAAGTTAAATACCTTGATGTCTTCAAAGAATCAAAATGCTATAAAGACCACAGTCTTTAACCTATACACTAAAACACTGTGATACAAATGTCTGCTCCATGTATTAACGCGCGATAAACTATGCATTAATGCGAGAGAAAGAAGACCGAGTGGGCCGGTGTGACACAGTAACTCCCCTGGTTCAGAGGGTGCTGCCTTCTGTAAAAGCCAAGCAATGTTAAATATAGTAATGAAGTCAATGATGATTCGAACTTAATACATGTCTGTATTTTTACTTCAGCATTTCAAACATTGTGCAATGTGCATATAAGCCAGTAGATCTTGACCACAGGCCTCAAACAACTGAACTCTACAAATCCTTTCTCACTTTGCCTTTAGAACACTGATCATACCCTCCGACCCTCAATGACCCCTAGAGGTCACAAAAGAGTCCTTAGACACTATCTAGCGTCCGTATAGCTACAAAACCCTACCTCCAAGTAACCCTCAGTTGATTGACCGATGACTCCAAGTGATAGCCTCTTAAGTCCAATACCTGGAAACCTCTGGCCTAGTTATACTGCTGCTCATATTCTGGATGGCCCAGCTTCTTGTCCTGGTCAGCTGTCATAAGGCCATCCCCCGACCCTCAGTCACTTCTGTCACTACCTGCTTATCCAGAACTCATTTCATGCTGCGATCACCAGGGAAGTCTGCCAGCGGCCAGCCAATAGAAAGCTGCGTTTGTAATACCTGGGGTTTTTAGTCAGGAGAGGACAGTGTAGAATTCATATACTTTGCTCTAAGATGTCAAGATGAGGACTGAATCCATCAACAACACTACTTAATACACATGCACGTTGGTTTTCTGCTGAATGAAGGGGTGTGGGGCTTTAGTTGCTCTTTAATGTTCTTATGTCTGCTGTTAAAGACAGCTGATGGCTGTGGTAGTCCACACAGCCTCCTGTTCACCACATACATTTGATTTGTTGTTTGCCTAGATGTGTCTTAAGTTTGTATATTTGCACCTGCAATCACAACACTCCTCCAATGAGATCTGTTTTCTTTTTTTTTTGCTTCTTCAGACGTGTTGTACACATGACATTGCTTTGATCTTGCGAACTTGAAACTGTCCCACTCTGTTAGCATTCTGATAACTGATTGACACGTACGTTACTGTCCTGAAGACATTTTCACAGTTCTCATGCTCAGCCAGACGCCAGAATGTGGTTGTGTTGGACGCGTAATCTGGA